>JAFBJR010000369.1:165549-186364 GCA_016785285.1 Brachirus orientalis | reverse complement strand
TATATATATATATATATATATATATATATATATATATATGTTACAGTCTTTTGTACATAAGTTGTAAATAATAAAAACAGATTTGCTCTATTTTTAAATGCTGAGTTTTGTAATTAAGCTTAAAATAACAGTAACATAACAAGAATTGAACTTGTTCTTTTATCTGACTTCTTTAGATTTTTAATTTGTATAATTATTATTAATAGTATAGTTTACATTATAGCATGCTATTATAGGTTATTTGTAGAAGGTATACTGCGAATTTTACATGCAGCAATTGAGGCATTTGACAAGTAAAGACACTTATCTATATTTAGTATTTATATATAATATTTAATACTACAATACTGTTTATATCTATAGGTGACATTTGTGCTGATGTAATGTTTGATCTCAAGTCATTTCATCGTTCCTCTTTTAAATTAATTAAATTACACTTTACTATGACTATACACTGTTTATAAGACAATATATGTATAAATGCAGTGTATTAATACATAATTGTATCATTGTACAGTATTTTACAGTGTACTGTTACAGTCTATTGTATATTATTGTCATGAAACAGTAGTTTCCAGAGTGAGAGCTGCTGCCTCCCTGTGGGCATTGAAGGTACTGCAGGTGGACTATAAGATGTTCATAAAATAATTGTTTTAAATTTTGAGTTTTGTAATTAAACATAAAATAAAATGCTTATTTTTAAAACACTGACCTGTAAATAAAGACTAAATATAAATATACAGTAAAATGAAGCTGAGCCGATTGTGACACGTGTCCCTCGCTCTCACACTGGGACACGTCTGACTTGACTTTTATTCATGTAACACCTGAACTGTGAAGATCTAAAGTCACTAACGTGAACAAAAAGGGTTTCAAAATGTTGAAACCTTACAAGAAACACCAGGCGCCCCCTTGTGGCACAGCAAAATAAATGGCAGTGACTGTACGCAGAAAACCAAAAAGTTATCGCACGCTGTTTTTTTTTAAACGTGATAATATTGTATATACTCTTGACCAATCAGAGAGCAGCTTCTGACTGTGACCTGTGTGTGTGTGTGTGTGTGCAGTAGGGGGCAGCACTGAGCTGGTCAGCCCCTGCCTGGCTCCAGAGTACTCGGGCAGTTGGGAACACGCTGACGTCGTCTACACTGTGAAGGGACAGAAGGCAGGTAACGTCGTCGTCCATGCCGCGCACTGATTGGCCGCTTGTCTTGTGCTGTGTCATGTGACTCTGGAGCAGTAGGAACCGTGTGTGTGTGTGTGTGTGTGTGTTTCAGGGGAGCCAGTTTACGAGGCGTGCCTCAACAAAGTGGAGAAGGTCGTTTACAAGAAGGTGAAGAAGGCGTCGGAGGCGTCAGACATGGACTTCTACGCTTTCTCCTACTATTATGACCGCGCTGTTGACCTCCATATGATCGGTGAGGGGGGAGGGGTCAGGGGTCAGGGGTCAGGTGAGAGAGAGGGAGAGAGTGTTCTTGTATTTACTGCAGAGTGAGGACCAAAAATCGTATAAAACCTACAAAGTGAGGACATTTTGTCTGGTCCTCACCCCTTTAAAGGGCTTTTCCGGGGTTAAGACCTGGTTTTAGGGTTAGGTTAGGGTTAGGCATCTAGTTGTGATGGTTAGGGGTTAAGGTAAGGGGCTAGAGAATGTGTTATGTCTATGATAGAAGCACCAACGTGTGTGTGTGTTCTTGTACTTGCTGCAGAGCGAGGACCAAAAATTGAATAAACACCTACAAAGTGAGGACATTTTGTCTGGTCCTCACTTTAAAAGGCTTTTTCAGCGTTAAGACCTGGTTTTCGGGTTAGGGTTAGGAGCTAGGGGGAATGTTTTATGTCTGTGGGTATGACTGATGATGTCATCCTCACGTGTGTCTCTGTGTTAAGATAAGAAGACAGGAGGAACCGTCAAAGTGTCCGATTACATGGACGCAGCCAAAACAGGTGAGACGCCGCCACCTGGTGTCTGCTCCTCCACACTGCACTGTTTCCTCAAAACATCAAAGGGGTTTTAATCATGATGATGATGATAATTACGGGTCACGTGACCTGTTGTCTCTGCAGTGTGCAGCTCTCTGTCCATCAGTCCACAGCAGGACCCGTTCTTGTGTCTGGACCTGGTCTACATCTCAGTTCTGCTGCAGGAGCTTGGGTTCCCTCCACACAAACAACTGAAGGTGAGCAGAACCTGGTCCACATAGACTAGAACACCACAGACCAGAACCTGGACCACACCAACCAGAACATTCAAGAGTCAAAACATGATGTCACTTCCTGTTTAGTCCCAGAATTTTACAAAAGTCTAAATTACTTTTTACATTGGATCTTTTTGAGCTCAGTTCAGATCTGGACATGAACCCACATGACCTCAGTGTGTGTGTGTGTGCGTGTGCGTGTGTGTGTGCGTGTGCGTGTGCGTGCATGCGTGCGTGCGTGTTACAGCTGGCCAGGACCATCAACGGTGTCGAGACCAGTTGGGCTCTCGGAGCCACGTTTCACTACATTGACTCTCTGAAGAGCAACTGATGACATCAGGCTGAGCCTCTGACAGTGGGCGGAGCCATTGGTACCTGCTGCTTCCTGTTACTGTGACGTCATGGAAACCAGCTGATGGATGAAGTCGATCCTCGTCTCATTTTACTATCGGGATTAAATTTGTCTGTTTGTTTGGAAAACGTTTGAAATGTTGAAGGAAAATCTTTGCTGTCAAACGTCCACAGGGGGGCGCCTCTTTTATTTTTCCTAGTCCAAGGTGCTTTGTTGGGGGCGGGACTTGTATGTAACTATTTAACACAACTGTGACCTTTGACCTCTCTCTCTTGAATCTGATTTGTTGGGTATGTGTCGACAGCGACTCTGATTGTTTTTAGTGCCAAACCTCATTGATAAAACTGTAGATTTTTGCTAAATAAAACACTATTTACACTCCACGATCAGTTGTTTGTTATTGATGCTAATCAACAAAACTAAACAGTGTGCAACCTTCTGGCACCAGGGGGCGTCTTGGAGCCCTACATTTTGCTGCTTCTGTGAGCTTCTTTCTCTTATGGGTTTAACTGAAGTACAAAAAATAAGATGCATTTTCTTAAATGTTGAGACAAAAGCTTTTTATTGAAGGTAACCTTTGACCTTGTTGATTGAGTAAACAAACACTAGTCTGTTGAATGTTCAGGTGGAAAATCCATGTGGAGATGGGAAAGGGTGTGGCCATAATGGAAGGAGGCGGAGTCTCAAAGAAAAGCGTCGCACCACTCCTTCAAACACTGAGCGCAGGATTTCGCCTGATGGGTGTTTGCGCCGCTCACGTCTTTGAGCCAATCAGTGAACATCTCTGTGTCTTTCTTCAGCAACAGGAACTGACCCAAAACCACGTACGCCTGCGAAAACACGCAAAACACGTGAAAAACACGGAAAATGTGAAAACCCCGTAACACAAACAAGTAAAAAAGAAACTATGCAACAAAAAATCATTAAAATAACATTAAAAACAACTCAACAAATACATGTAAAGTCTGATGGAGACAATAACAATACAAGTAACAGTAAAACAACCACACAACAAAAAACATGAAAAACATGCCAATAAAAAGCCATGTCATTAAAAAGGAAACATATGTAAAAAGGACATGGGAAACATGAATACAACAGGAAAAAAATACATGTGATACATGACAACAAAAACACACAAACAAAAAAACACAAAAGCGACACATTGTAGATGTGAACTAAAGTCACAAAGCTTTAATAAGCTCTGCAGCCTCCTGGGGGCACTACACACTAAAGTCAATGTGCTTTTCTTTGTAAATTTGCTACCTTATCAAAACCCTGCTCTTCCAGTTTTTTTCCCAGAATCCCTCCGATTCCCGACAGCGCCGTCACTGACTTGTCGCCCATCGGCTCACCGACAAAGTCCCGATGTTTCTGAGACGTGTTCGACATTTTCACTGAAAAATAAAAAAAAAACACATATATATATATACACATATGATAAGTAATTTTTTAATTGGAGTGACTAGGCACTTTTGAATATTTTACATTTTACCTAATTTTTAACTGAAACCATGCACAGTAGACCACTCACTCTCCCACACCAAAGTCCATAGAGAAAATCGTTTGAAATCCTTTGTTCAGATTTACCTCAGTGACACAAAGTGACCACACGAGGCAGCAGTAGACCAGCAGCTCCTGTGTCCCTGTGAGCTAAAATCACTGATTTTCTCTATGGACTTTGGTGTGGGAGAGTGAGAGGTTTACAAACATTTGTGAACATTTTGTTAAGTGGCTAACATCAGTTTTTCTTAAAGTTAAAGCAGCAGCCTCACTGAGCCTCACAGGCTGATTCTCTACACACAAACCGGATCACACGGCCCGGGTCGGCAGCTCTGATGTGAACCCACTGACCCACATTCACTGTGTGACAACCACGAACTGTGGTTCAAACTTGACCACGTAGCACGTTCTAAAGTTAGCGTAGGAGTTCTCACTCACCTGACTTTAACGCGCCGAAAACCGCGCGAGAATCACGCAAAAAGGGAAGAAAACGAAAACAAGCCACAAACTTTTTTCAAAAAAAAATTAAACTGGAGGCGTTTTATTCTGAAACCCGGAAAACGAATGACGTCCCGAGCACGACGTCAGGACGCAGAATGTCAAAGATGGTTTTGTACTGCGGATGAGTCACTCGGTGAAAATGTGACCATTGTTTCACAGTAATCTGTCGTACACATGAAACTCGTCGTCACCCGTGGACATGTTGTTACACTTTGTGTGAGCAAGAATACGCCTAGAGCGTTGTTATGGACTGGTCTTGCTAACAACGGCTCACAGTGGCTAGTTTTCGTTCATGTTTTTCTGACTGGAACTCGGTCAATGCGGAACTATTTGAGTTAAAGTACGGTTACGTAAAGTAGTGTTTTCGTCTGCGTGTATGTAGGAACCCTGAAATAGCATCAGAGTGAGACCTCTTAACTGTTTTACTAGTTGATTGAACGCTCCCCTCGTAGCCCCGCCCCCGACCATCTGCCCCGCCCACTCCCAAACTTCACACAATAGGTGTGACTGCCTGTGTTCGTCTTGCCCCACCGGTCAGGTGAGGCGTTAGCGGGAGCTCTGCGTGGCTCAGGCCACCTTCTGTGCTCCCTTCGCGGCGTCACTTCTCCCTGACTCTTCGTGGAAAATGGCGGCTCCGCTCAGTGACCTGGAGAAGCGGAAGCAGATCAGCGTTCGCGGCATCGCGGGCGTCGGAGACGTCGCGGAGATCAAGCGGACTTTTAACCGACACCTGCATTTCACGCTGGTGAAGGACCGAAATGTAGCGACGCCCCGGGACTACTACTTCGCTCTGGCCCACACCGTCCGGGACCACCTGGTGGGCCGCTGGATCCGGACTCAGCAGTACTACTATGAGACAGACCCGAAGGTAGGAGCAGCAAGAGCCCACAAACACCGCCTGCTCTCCGGTGTAAAAACCCCACACCGAACTCCAATAACAAAACCTCAGATTTTCAAATGTCCTTAATTTTTTTGCGATTTTCTAAAAGGACAAAACCCAAGTATTTTACTTTTTTGTGATGTTTAGAAACAAAACTTGAATCCGGCACAAAGTAAAGCACAAACGGTTTCTTTATTTTAATAAGAAATTAAGTTTGAAAACTTGGTTTCTGTCGAAAGCCTCCGTTTGTGTCGATGCAAACCTGTTGCTGAACTCTACGGTTTCGGTTTTTTTTAATTTCATATGCCGATTCCTTTCAGAAGTTCCTGTCGGTTTAAGAATGTCTTACATAATGTTTGATTATTTAGACACGTAAAATATCAAGAAAACGTTAAAAGTGCACATTTCACAATGGAATTTGTTCTTGACTATTGTTCCTTCACCTTGTTTAAATCGACTCCATCCCCAAATTCCATTTGATTAACCTAATTTAATTGAATTAAATGAATATGTTTGAGCCACACCTAGGTTTGTTGTTTGGTCTTTGACAGTCCACACAGAGCCAGAACCCGAGGACAGTGGTGGATTCATGTGATGTGTCTCTGTGTCTCTTGTGTCCTCAGAGGGTTTATTATTTGTCTCTGGAGTTCTACATGGGTCGAGCGCTGCAGAACACCATGATCAACCTGGGTCTACAGAACACCTGCGACGAGGCCATTTACCAGGTAAACACCCACGTTCACCTTCTTGGTATTTTCTGCTCCACCCACTCACTTGTCACCTGAGTGATTATGGTCCTGTTCTGACAGTTTTAACTTCCTGGTCCTGTCTCTCTCTCTCTCTCTCTCTCTGTCTGTCTGTCTGTCTGTCTGTCTCTGTGTAGTTGGGTTTGGACATGGAGGAGCTGGAGGACATCGAGGAGGACGCTGGTCTTGGTAACGGTGGTCTTGGACGACTAGCGGGTAACAAACACTTCCTGGTGACCACTTTATCAGGCTCAAGCTATAAACATTAAACTGAAAACATTAAACTGATTTATGAGTTTGTTATTGATCAGCGGTGAAATAATAATCCAGTGACGTTATCATGGATGAAGCTCCGCCTCTTCTTCTCCTGCAGCTTGTTTCTTGGACTCCATGGCGACTCTTGGTCTCGCAGCGAATGGTTACGGGATCCGCTACGAGTTTGGCATCTTCAACCAAAAGATCAGTGACGGCTGGCAGGTACGCTAATAATATGCTAATACACACCAATATGACCTCTGTCTCTGTGTGACCTCTCCGATGACCTCTCTGCCTCTGTGTGACCTCTCCGATGACCTCTCTGCCTCTGTGTGACCTCTCCGATGACCTCTCTGCCTCTGTGTGACCTCTCCGATGACCTCTCTGCCTCTGTGTGACCTCTCCGATGACCTCTCTGCCTCTGTGTGACCTCTCCGATGACCTCTCTGCCTCTGTGTGACCTCTCCGATGACCTCTCTGCCTCTGTGTGACCTCTCCGATGACCTCTCTGCCTCTGTGTGACCTCTCCGATGACCTCTCTGCCTCTGTGTGACCTCTCCGATGACCTCTCTGCCTCTGTGTGACCTCTCCGATGACCTCTCTGCCTCTGTGTGACCTCTCCGATGACCTCTCTGCCTCTGTGTGACCTCTCCGATGACCTCTCTGCCTCTGTGTGACCTCTCCGATGACCTCTCTGCCTCTGTGTGACCTCTCCGATGACCTCTCTGCCTCTGTGTGACCTCTCCGATGACCTCTCTGCCTCTGTGTGACCTCTCCGATGACCTCTCTGCCTCTGTGTGACCTCTCCGATGACCTCTCTGCCTCTGTGTGACCTCTCCGATGACCTCTCTGTGTGACCTCTGTCTCTGTGTGACCTCTCTGATGACCTCTGTCTCTGTGTGACCTCTCTGATGACCTCTGTCTCTGTGTGACCTCTCTGATGACCTCTGTCTCTGTGTGACCTCTCTGATGACCTCTGTCTCTGTGTGACCTCTCTGATGACCTCTGTCTCTGTGTGACCTCTCTGATGACCTCTGTCTCTGTGTGACCTCTCTGATGACCTCTGTCTCTGTGTGACCTCTCTGATGACCTCTGTCTCTGTGTGACCTCTCTGATGACCTCTGTCTCTGTGTGACCTCTCTGATGACCTCTGTCTCTGTGTGACCTCTCTGATGACCTCTGTCTCTGTGTGACCTCTCTGATGACCTCTGTCTCTGTGTGACCTCTCTGATGACCTCTGTCTCTGTGTGACCTCTCTGATGACCTCTGTCTCTGTGTGACCTCTCTGATGACCTCTGTCTCTGTGTGACCTCTCTGATGACCTCTGTCTCTGTGTGACCTCTCTGATGACCTCTGTCTCTGTGTGACCTCTCTGATGACCTCTGTCTCTGTGTGACCTCTCTGATGACCTCTGTCTCTGTGTGACCTCTCCGATGACCTCTCTGTCTCTGTGTGACCTCTCCACTGACCTCTCTGTGTGACCTCTGTCTCTGTGTGACCTCTCTGATGACCTCTCTGCCTCTGTGTGACCTCTCTGATGACCTCTCTGTCTCTGTGTGACCTCTCTGATGACCTCTGTCTCTGTGTGACCTCTCTGATGACCTCTCTGCCTCTGTGTGACCTCTCCGATGACCTCTCTGTCTCTCTGATGTCCCATCTGTCCTCAGTTCTTTGAGGGGAAGGAGCTCCGCCTGAAGCAGGAGTACTTCCTGGTTGCAGCGTCCCTGCAGGACATCATCCGCAGGTTTAAATCGTCCAAGTTTGGTTGCAGAGACCCGGTGAGGACTTCGTTTGACACGTTCCCTGACAAGGTGAGACAAGGAAAGGCGTGACGTCAACACAGACGGTGGGAGACTCACCGTGTGCTCACCTGCGCCCCCAGGTGGCGATCCAGCTGAACGACACCCACCCGGCTCTGGTCATCCCCGAGCTGATGAGGATCCTGGTGGACGTGGAGAAGCTGGACTGGGACAAGGTGAGGAGTTGAGTTGAGGGTCTGAATCTACATGCAGGACATGGTCTTCATCATCTCCCATGTGTGTGTCCAGGCGTGGGACATCACGTGTCGTACGTGTGCGTACACCAACCACACGGTTCTGCCCGAGGCTCTGGAGAGGTGGACTGTCCTCATGTTTGAACGACTGCTGCCGAGACATCTGCTCATCATCTACGACATCAACCAAAGACACCTGGATGTAAGACGCTCGGAGACACGCGTGGACACTGAGAGACAGACAGACAGACAGAGACACCAGCAGATCAGAGCTGCACCTGAATGCATCACCGGTTCATTGTGAATGAATGTGTCTCTCTGTCCCAGAGAATCGCCGCCATGTTCCCTGGGGACACGGATCGTCTTCGCCGCATGTCTCTGATCGAGGAGAGCGCCCCCAAGAGGATCAACATGGCTCATCTGTGTGTGGTCGGATCACACGCCGTCAACGGCGTCGCTCAGATTCACTCTGACATCATCAAGAACACAGTGTGAGTGAGAGAGAAGAGGCCGAGAATCACTGATCAAACGTGTTTGTTTGCTGTTGTTTGGTGATTTTACACGTATGAGCCTCGGTCGGGTTTAGTCACAATCTTTGTCTCTGCAGGTTCAAGGACTTTTATGAAGTTGATCCTCAGAAGTTTCAGAATAAAACCAACGGCGTGACTCCTCGACGCTGGCTGCTGCTGTGTAACCCCGGCCTCGCTGATGTCATCATCGAGGTGTGTATGACATCAGCGCTATTGCATACATGTTTACATACTTGTTTATATGTCTTTTTACATGTCTACATAGATGTTTATTTGTACATGTATGTTCACATGTCAACATACATGTAAGTGGACATGTAAAGATGTCTACATGTTAAGACTTGTAAATATGTAGACTTGTAAACATGCATGTATGCAGACATGCTTACATGCATGTTTACATACTTGTTTATATGTTTTTTTACATGTCTACATAGATGTTTATTTGTACATGTATGTTCACATGTCAACATACATGTAAGTGGACATGTAAAGATGTCTACATGTTAAAACTTGTAAACATGTAGACTTGTAAACATGCATGTAAGTAGACATGCCTACATACATGTTTACATACTTGTTTATATGTATATTTATGTGTCTACATACATGTTAATGTGTAGACACATAAATATAGTGGACATAAGTGGACATGTCTACATACATGTTTACATACTTGTTGATATGTATATTTCCGTGTCTACATACATGTAAGTAGATATGCAACCATATCTACATATATATTTGTATGTAGATGTATGTTCACATGTCGACATGTAAGTAGATGTGTATGTTTACATGTCAACATAAGTACGTGTAAAGACATGTCTACATGAGTGTTTATAGGTCTACATACATGTTTGCATGCTAGTAGACTTGTAAACATATCTACAGTACATACTGTACATGCTTATGTGTACATGTATTTTGACATGTCTAAGTAGACTTATAAACATGTAGACTTGTAAACATGCACGTAAGTAGACATCTCTACATACATGTTTACATACTTGTTTATATGTATATTTACACGTCTACATGCATGTTTATATGTACACGTATGTTGACATGTCAACATAGATGTAAGTAGACATGCAACCATGTCTACATATTTGTATGTACATGTACTGCATGCTTACATGTAAACATGCATGTCATGTCATGTTTACATGTAAGTCGACATATGTATGTTTACTGTACATGTCAACATATGTGTAAACATACACATTTACAGTATATATGTATGTTTACACGTAAGTAGACATGTCTACATGCATAAGTCTACATACATGTTTGCATGCTAGTAGACTTGTAAACATATCTACATACATGTTTATATGTACATGTATTTTGACATGTTTATAAGTAGACTTATAAACATGTAGACATGTCTACATACATGTTTACATAGTTGTTTATATGTATATTTACATGTCAACATAGATGTTAGTAGACATGCAACCATATCTACATATATATCTGTATGTACATGTACTGCATGCTTACATGTAAGCATGTAAATCAACATATGTACGTTTACTGTACATGTCAACATATGTGTGAACATACACATTTACACTATATATGTATGTTTACACATAAGTAGACATATCTACATACATGTACATGTATTTAGACCTATAAACATGTAGACTTGTAAACATGCATGTAAGTAGCATGTAAGACATGTCTGCAGACACATGTTTACATGGTCAGAGGGTCAGAGGTCACTTCAGGGCCATGACCTTGTCTTCTGTCCCTCAGAGGATCGGGGACGGTTTCCTTGGCGACCTGCAGCAGCTGAAGAAAATCCTCCAGTTTGTCGACGACGACGCTTTCATCAGAGACGTGGCCAAAGTCAAACAGGTACAAACGCAGGCGTCTCATTGGTCCGCCGGTCACATCTGTCTCACGCCGTGTCTCTGTCTTTGAACAGGAGAACAAGCTCAAGTTCGCCTCCTACCTGCAGAAGGAGACGCAGCAGCAGGTGAATCCAGACTCCATGTTTGACGTCCAGGTGAAGAGGATCCACGAGTACAAGAGACAAGTCCTCAACTGTCTGCACGCCATCACGCTCTACAACCGTGAGAGGCTCCGCCCACTCTGCTCTGTTCATTACCGACCACTGTGTCGCTGCCCCCTGCTGGTCACTGTGTCTGTGTGTTTTCAGGGCTGAAGCTGGAGCCGAGACGAGACTTTGTTCCGAGGACAGTGATGATCGGAGGGAAGGTATGAACACATGAATACATGGACACATGAAGGTGTGGACACATGAACACACGTCAACACATGAACACACGGACACGTGAAGGTGTGGACACATGAACACACGTCAACACATGAACACACGGACACGTGAAGGTGTGGACACATGAACACACGTCAACACATGAATACATGGACACATGAAACATGTCAACACATGAACGCATTAAGATGTGTTCTTGTGTAAACACATGAATACACTGTCTCTTGTCTCTTTCTGTCTGTCTCGCTTTGTGTCTCTGTCTTTCTGTCTGTCTCTGCTTGTGTCTTTCTGTCTGTCTCTCCTTGTGTCTCTCTCTGTCTTTCTGTCTGTCTCTTTCTGTCTCTCTCTGTCTTTCTGTCTGTCTCTCCTTGTCTCTCTCTCTGTCTGTCCTTCTGTCTGTCTCTGCTTGTGTCTCTCTCTGTCTGTCCTTCTGTCTGTCTCTCCTTGTCTCTCTCTCTCTGTCCTTCTGTCTGTCTCTCCTTGTCTCTCTCTCTGTCTGTCCTTCTGTCTGTCTCTCCTTGTCTCTCTCTCTGTCCTTCTGTCTGTCTCTCCTTGTCTCTCTCTCTGTCTGTCCTTCTGTCTGTCTCTCCTTGTGTCTCTCTCTGTCTGTTCTTCTGTCTGTCTCTATGTCTCTCCTTGTGTCTCTGTCCTGTCTGTCTCTCCTTGTGTCTCTGTCCTGTCTGTCTCTCCTTGTGTCTCTGTCCTTCTGTCTGTCTCTGCTTGTGTCTCTCTCTGTCTTTCTGTCTGTCTCTCCTTGTCTCTCTCTCTGTCTGTCCTTCTGTCTGTCTCTCCTTGTGTCTCTGTCCTGTCTGTCTCTCCTTGTGTCTCTGTCTCTCTGTCTGTCTCTCCTTGTGTCTCTCTGTCTCTCTGTCTGTCTCTCTGTCTGTCTCTCCTTGTCTCTCTCTCTGTCTCTCCTTGTGTCTCTCTCTGTGTCCTGTAGGCGGCGCCAGGTTACCACATGGCGAAGCTGATCATTAAACTGATCACTTCAGTTGGTCATGTGATCAATAATGATCCAGCAGTGGGCGACAAACTCAAAGTGATTTACCTGGAAAACTACCGAGTGTCTCTGGCTGAGAAAGGTGAGTGTCTGTCTGTCCCTGTGTGGTCGTGGTGGGACATGTGACATGTCGTCATGTCGTCATGGTAACGCGGCGGCTCCGCCCTCAGTGATCCCGGCCGCAGACCTGTCGCAGCAGATCTCCACAGCAGGAACTGAAGCTTCAGGAACAGGAAACATGAAGCTGATGATGAACGGAGCTTTGACCATCGGGACGATGGACGGAGCCACGGTGGAGATGGTGGACGAGGCAGGAGAGGACAACCTCTTCATCTTTGGCCTGAGGGTGGAGGACGTGAAGGACGTGGACAGGAAGGGGTGAGGACGATGTTTGTCTCTACGCTGTTTCTGTCAAAGTTCTGCCACTTTTTAAATGATGTTTTTACCATCTTTTTCACAACGTACGATACAGTTTACGATCTTTTTCACAACGTACGATACTGTTTACGATCTTTTTCACAGCGTACGATACTGTTTGCCATCTTTTTCACAACGTACGATACAGTTTACGATCTTTGTCACAGTGTGCGATACAGTTTACGATCTTTTTCACAACGTACGATACTGTTTACGATCTTTTTCACAACGTACGATACAGTTTACGATCTTTGTCACAGTGTGCGATACAGTTTACGATCTTTTTCACAACGTACGATACTGTTTACGATCTTTGTCACAACGTACGATACAGTTTACGATCTTTGTCACAGTGTGCGATACAGTTTACGATCTTTTTCACAACGTACGATACTGTTTACGATCTTTTTCACAACGTACGATACTGTTTACGATCTTTTTCACAACGTACGATACTGTTTACGATCTTTTTCACAACGTACGATACTGTTTACGATCTTTTTCACAACGTACGATACTGTTTACGATCTTTTTCACAACGTACGATACTGTTTACGATCTTTTTCACAACGTACGATACTGTTTACGATCTTTTTCACAACGTACGATACTGTTTACGATCTTTTTCACAACGTACGATACTGTTTACGATCTTTTTCACAACGTACGATACTGTTTACGATCTTTTTCACAACGTACGATACTGTTTACGATCTTTTTCACAACGTACGATACTGTTTACGATCTTTTTCACAACGTACGATACTGTTTACGATCTTTTTCACAACGTACGATACTGTTTACGATCTTTTTCACAACGTACGATACTGTTTACGATCTTTTTCACAACGTACGATACTGTTTACGATCTTTTTCACAACGTACGATACTGTTTACGATCTTTTTCACAACGTACGATACTGTTTGCCATCTTTTTCACAACGTACGATACATTTTACGATCTTTGTCACAGCGTACGATACAGTTTGTCATCTTTTTCACAATGTACGATAGTTTACGATCTTTGTCACAGCGTACGATACAGTTTACTATCTTTGTCACAGCGTACGATACATTTTACGATCTTTGTCACAGCGTACGATACAGTTTGTCATCTTTTTCACAATGTACGATAGTTTACGATCTTTGTCACAGCGTATGATACAGTTTACTATCTTTGTCACAGCGTACGATACAGTTTACGATCTTTGTCACAGCGTACGATACAGTTTACTATCTTTGTCACAGCGTACGATACAGTTTACGATCTTTTTCACAACGTACGATACTGTTTGCCATCTTTTTCACAACTTACGATACATTTTACGATATTTGTCACAGCGTACGATACAGTTTGTCATCTTTTTCACAATGTACGATAGTTTACGATCTTTGTCACAACGTACGATACTGTTTGCCATCTTTTTCACAACGTATACGATAGTTTACGATCTTTGTCACAGCGTACGATACAGTTTACGATCTTTTTCACAACGTACGATACAGTTTACGATCTTTGTCACAGCGTACGATACAGTTTACGATCTTTTTCACAACGTACGATACTGTTTGCCATCTTTTTCACAACGTACAATACAGTTTACGATCTTTTTCACAACATATGTTTACCATTTTTAAAGTCTTACTACATGTACTTTTTGTGACATTTTATAACAGCTCACTTCGTGATGACTTAAATTTTTTAACATTTTTTTTGACATTTTTAACATCTCACTATGCGATTACTTTTTAAAAAAAAATTATTTTTATTACATTTTTAATGTCTCACTACGCAATGACTTTTTTTAGAAAAAATTATTTTGACATTTTTAACGTCTCACTACGCAATGACTTTTTTTTTTTTAGAAAAATTAGTTTTTCTGACATTTTTAATGGCTCATTACGCGAGGACTTTTTAAATTTTTTGTCTTTTTATTACATTTTTAATGTCTCACTACGTGATTACATTTTTATAAAATATGTTTTCTGACATTTTTAATGGCTCATTACGCAATGACTTTTTAAATGTTTTTTCTTTTATGACATTTTTAACGTCTTACTACGCGAATACTTTTTTTTAGAAAAGATATTTTTATGACATTTTTAACATCTCACTTCACAATGACTTTTTTTTTTACATGTTTTATTTTTATGGTATTTTTAACATCTCACTGCAATGACTTTTTTTTGAAAAAAATATATTTGACATTTTTAATGTCTCACTACAAGATGACTTTTTTTAGAATTTTTTTTCTGACATTTTAACATTACATTACGTAATAATTTTTATAACATTTTTAACTTCTCACTACGTGTCGACTTTTTTAACTTTTTTATTTTATGACATTAACGTCTCACTACACAATGACTTTTTTAGAAAAAATTTTTCTGACATTTTTAACGTCTCATATGATGACTTTTTAAATTTTTTTTTACATTTTTAACGTCCCACTACGTGTTGACTTTTTTAAACATTTTTTATTTTTATGACATTTTTAACGTCTCGCTACAAGATGACTTTTTTTAGAATTTTTTTTCTGACATTTGAACATTACATTACGTAATAATTTTTATAACATTTTTAACTTCTCACTACGTGTCGACTTTTTTAACTTTTTTATTTTATGACATTAACGTCTCACTACACAATGACTTTTTTAGAAAAAATTTTTCTGACATTTTTAACGTCTCATATGATGACTTTTTAAATTTTTTTTTACATTTTTAACGTCCCACTACGTGTTGACTTTTTAAAATTTTTTTTATTTTTATGACATTTTTAACGTCTCGCTACAAGATGACTTTTTTTAGAATTTTTTTTCTGACATTTGAACATTACATTACGTAATAATTTTTATAACATTTTTAACTTCTCACTACGTGTCGACTTTTTTAACTTTTTTATTTTATGACATTAACGTCTCACTACACAATGACTTTTTTAGAAAAAATTTTTCTGACATTTTTAACGCCTCATATGATGACTTTTTAAATTTTTTTTTACATTTTTAACGTCCCACTACGTGTTGACTTTTTTAAACATTTTTTATTTTTATGACATTTTTAACGTCTCGCTACAAGATGACTATTTTTAGAAAAAAATATTTTTATGACATCTTTTAATGTCTCACTACACGATGACTCTTAAAAAAAAATATTTTTATGAAATTTTTAATGTCTCATTACGCGATGACTTTTTTTTTTTTAAATTCACTGAACTGTGAATGCCATATTCTTAACATACAACGATACTTTCATGATGCTTTTTTGCGTCTTTTCCGTCTTGTGTGTCTCGCAGATACAACGCCAGAGAGTTCTACGAACGTCTGCCGGAGCTGAAACTGGCTGTGGATCAGATCCAGAACGGCTTCTTCAGTCCCACAGAACCAGGACTTTTCAGAGACCTGGTCCACATGTTGATGAACCACGACAGGTAGAGAGTCCACTGCCTTTAACTGAGCTTTCACGTCCACATGTCCACATGTCTCTGACCCCCTTATGTCTCCCTCAGGTTTAAGGTTTTCGCAGATTTTGAATCGTATGTACGATGTCAGGAACACGTCAGTGACCTTTACAAGGTCAGCCAACACTTTGTGTCCTTTTTAGATTTTCACTCTGATCGACCCTTGACTTATTGATTAACCAGCCGTTTCTCTGCAGAATCCTAGAGAGTGGACCAGGAAGGTGATCCATAACATCGCAGCGTCGGGAAAGTTCTCCAGCGACCGAACCATCGCCCAGTACGCCTCTGAGATCTGGGGAGTCGAACCCTCCGACGTGAAGATCCCTCCGCCCAACGAGCCACCGTTTGAGGGTCGTAAGTGATCAGCGAGAGAAAAGAAAAGCCGAGCGCACACCGACGTGTCTTCATACATGTGAATTTTATACTTTAGAGACAAGAGTCAGTGAAACGTCGATTTATTTTAAAACCAACTGCCTCATTCATGATGTTCAGCAGCGACGTCACAGTTAAACCTCAGCTGAGCACATGATAAAATAACAGACATTAAAGGGACAGTTAAGGTTGTTTAAGTCTGGTTCCATGAGTTGCTGACTGTGCTGTGAGCGCCCCCTGCTGCTAAAAAAGTCTTACTTTCTGTGATATCTTCAGAACATGTTCATGCCTTTATCAGACAAACAGGAAAGTGAAGTTTGTAAACCACTCACTCTCCCACACCAAAGTCCATAGAGAAAATGAGTGATTTAAGCTCACAGGGACACAGGAGCTGCTGGTCTACTGCTGCCTCGTGTGGTCACTTTGTGTCACTAAAATAAATCTTAAGTAAGATTTTCAAATGCCGAAGTGACAAAATCAGTCATTTGAACTTAGTGATGGAGGCAGCAGTGGATCAACAACTCCTGTGTGCTGTGATGTAAAAATCACTGATTTTCTCTATGGACTTTGGTGTGGGAGAGTGAGTGGTTTACAAAGCAGCAGGGGGCGCTCACAGCACTTCATGCAACCATACTTTTAAAGAGTTTAACTTTCCCTTTAAGACATTAAGTCAGTTTTCTATTAATTTTATGAATATTTACCTCATGACAGTTTTAACTCTTTTCTTTGTGATTTAAAACTTAAATCGGATGTTAATGTTGCAACAGAGCAGTAAATTCTACAGTGCCATTTCACAGGTGTCTTATGGGAAATGAAGTCCAGTCAGAATCAGTGTTTACTGCTCATGAATGTCATCATTATGTACTGTATGCACACACGCACACGACTGCAGCTGGAAATAAAGTTTTAAAGATCTTCGAGCGGGTCAGTCACATGACATCATTTTTGTTCACTCACAACCAAAAACCCCCCACACATTATAAAATAAGTCATATTTAATTCATAATTCAAGTCATAACAGGTTTTTAAAAACAGTGAAGAGGAAAAAAAACATGATCTTTTGTTCCCGAGAACGTTAAACTGACAGAAAAATGAGCGCTGACGACGATGACGATGTAAAAACACTGATTCTTCACTCCAGTCTGTGCCGTCAGAGAACGCTAACCAAACACAACGGAATAATGTGCGAGTTCAGGCGGAACCGTCCGTCGTCTTCTCACTGTTGGACAGGACGAGCCGCGCCGAGGAAATCACTGAGAGACACAAGAACAACAGTGAACGTGAGCGCCACCTACAGAGAACCAACTGTAAGAACATCACAGTAACAAAAGAAAGTCATAGTTTTTAGTTAGCCGTGCCTTTTTTAAAGACTTCGTTTTCTGAGTGAAAAGTTTAATGTTAAAATTTGGATTTTTTAAAAAACCTCACCGTTTAATAAGATGTCAAATGTTGACATCTTATTAAACGGTGACTTTTTTAATACCATTTTTATTTAATTTGAAAAAATTCACCTTTTATCATAAAAATGATTAAAAAAAGAGGTAAAAAAAAAAGGTCACCAATTGTAAAGATGTCAAACTTAAAAAGTCAAGGTTTAATAAGATGTTAGCCTCAACAAAAGTCAGAGTTTAGTGAGACGTTGAAAAAGTAGAGATGAAAAAGTGTCAAATGTTAAAATTAAGTCACATTTTCGTGACGTACACTAAAATGTAAAACTTGGGGAAAAAAAATCACCCGTTCTTTAGATGTCAAAAAATTAAAGATGATGTGAAACGTAAAAATGTGTTTTAGTAAATCAAGAACATGAGCGCCACCTGCAGATCAAACCATAAAAACTGTAAATCTAATGTGTCTAAAATGTAACAGTGTAACAGTAAGATGCTAACATTTTTGATTGTTTACAATATATATTTGCATCTCGTGTTCGTGCCGTTGCCTCTGTACCTGAGGATTTTTGGCAGCTCTGGGCTCCTGTAGATGAACTTGTGTCTGTAGCCAAGAGACGAGTGGAACGGAACAAACTGGACCTTGTGACCCCTGAGGCTCTTTGAGCGGGCGGCCATGTTGTACAGCTGCAGGAGACGACGTAGACGTTAGCTTCCGCCGCACAAACGTGTTCGCGTCGCGTCGTCGTGTACGAACCTTACCTTCTTTCCCAGATGGAACGGGACGACGGCGTCGTCCTCGGCGTGAAGAATCAGCAGAGGACACGAGATGTGGTCCACGCTGAGGAGACACATTCAGACGTCACCATAGATGTCAACAGTCGCAGTTCGTCCACTGTCCACCAGAGGCTGCTCTAACACTAAAGGCTGATCGTCACACTTATTGTGGAAACAATATTCACAATATGATTGCGATAACTGTTAAAAAAAAGATTTAAATATCGTGAAAGTAGGCGGAGCTTAAAGTTTATTCATTTAGTTTGTTTGCAAACCTTTTAGACAATACCATACTAATGTAACATACGATACAAATACTTTACAAAACTACTTTTAGAAAAAAAAAAATTAAGTTCCAAATCTTTTTTTTTTTTTTTTACAAAAATTTTGTAAATTTTACATAAATTTGTTCCTAACTTTGGCAAAGTCTTTTACATGAACTTCGGCTTATGACGCGGGAACAGTGTTGCCTAGCAACAGCAACGACATCTAACCTGTGGGTCACGTTAACGCAATTCAAGTAAAAGAAAGAAAAAAACAAAACTCGTCTACGACATAAACACGAGAAAAAAATCACAGCTGCTGACTCGGGCTGCAACGATTCCTCGAGTAACTCGATTACAAAGAAAGATGGAGGACTTTCCTCCGCCTCCAAGCCTCGTTTAATTAAAGCTAAAGCTCACGTTTCGCATGGATTCTTTTCAGTGTGACACAACGCGCTTGCGTCCCCCACAAAGGCTTTGGGTCACGTGTGCGGAGAGTTTAGCTGCACAGAACGGCAGACGCCGGGACCGAAAACAGCGAAAACAGCCACAATGAGCAAACGCAGCAAAGCAAAGTAACAGGAGGAAGAGGATAAAAGTGTGTTTTATCCGATGAATCAATAGAATGTTGGATTACTAAAGTATTGGACAGCTGCAGGCCTACTGCTGATGTGTGAGTTTACCTACTTTTCATCACTGGCGAAGCGGATGTTGTTGGCTGTGATGGCGTCCAGGAAGAACCAATCAAAGCCGGGCAGGTATCTGTACACCTGACACACACACAGTGACACACACAGTGACACACACAGTGACACACACACAGTGACACACACACAGTGACACACACACACAGTGACACACACACAGTGACACACACAGTGACACACACACACAGTGACACACACACAGTGACACACACACAGTGACACACACAGTGACACACACACACACACACACACAGTGACACACACACAGTGACACACACACACACACACAGTGACACACACACAGTGACACACACAGTGACACACACAGTTAATGACTGACACTAACCTTAACATAACCACATTTTGAACCTTAGTCCTGAGGTTCTGCCTCATTAGGACCAGGTTTGGTGCGTGCGTGTGTGTGCGTGTGTGTGTGTGCGTGCGTGTGTGTGTGCGTGCGTGTGTGTGCGTGTGTGTGCGTGTGTTACCATGGAGAAGGGGTGACTCTTGGCTTCCTCTCTGATGTTGGTGAACGGAGACTCTAAGATCAGAGCGTCTGGAGGACTTCCTGAAAACAAACATTATCGTGTTTCATCATGTGATTACAGCGACGTCACGATCTCCACCTTAGAAACAAAGTGGAATCAACGATTTAATCATGTTGTGATTAAATCAGAGAGAGGACATTTTGCCTGGTCCTGGTCAAGACCTGGTTTTAACGTTAGAAGCACAAACACGTGTGTGTGCGTGTGTGTGCGTGTGTGCGTCTCACCTCTGTCACACAGTCGTCTGACCAGGTTTGTGGCGACTCTGTAAAACAGATCAAAAAATTCCAATATAATTAATGTCACAGGAAGTGAGTGTGATTACTGTGTCTCTGTGTGTGTGTGTGTGTCTGTGTGTGTGTGTGTGTGTCTGTGTGTGTGTGTGTGTGTCTGTGTGTGTGTGTCTGTGTGTGTCTCTCTGTGTGTCTCTGTGTCTGTGTGTGTCTCTCTGTGTGTGTGTGTGTCTGTGTGTGTGTCTCTCTTTGTGTCTCTGTGTGTGTGTGTCTGTGTGTGTGTGTGTGTGTCTGTGTGTGTCTCTCTGTGTGTCTCTGTGTCTGTGTCTGTCTCTCTGTGTGTGTGTCTGTGTGTGTGTGTGTCTCTGTGTGTGTGTGTGTGTGTCTCTCTGTGTGTGTCTCTCTGTGTGTCTCTGTGTGTGTGTGTGTCTGTGTGTGTGTGTGTGT
>JAFBJR010000369.1:127444-161698 GCA_016785285.1 Brachirus orientalis | reverse complement strand
GTATAAGTACTTGATATTTATTGTGTATAGAGTATAGGATGTACTTAGTCTACTGAAAGTGAAATTATAAACTCCTGATCAAAATTATGGATTTTATAAGACTTTAAAAATGGACGATTAACCTAATTTTAGTTGTGAAACATGAACTTTGACCCTTTATTACTCCAAAAGTAAAATGTATAAGTACTTGATATTTATTGTGTATAGAGTATAGGATGTACTTAGTCTACTGAAAGTGAAATTATAAACTCCTGCTCAAAATTATGGATTTTATAAGACTTTAAAAATGGACGATTAACCTAATTTTAGTTGTGAAACATGAATTTTGACCCGTGATTACTCCAAAAGTAAAAAGTAATATATAGTATATATATATATATATATATACACACACACACACAAATATACAATCCAAAATATACAAAATAACCTGAAAGACCAGAAACTTTTCCTTCAAGCATTTTAATTATCTCTTTTGTCGACTCAACTGTAGAAAAATAAACAGCAAAAATAAAATACTAAAAAAAAAATCTGGCAAATCAGGAAAAATCAGGAAAATCGCCACATTTGAAATAAAATCAGATAAAAAAAAAAAACACAAAAAAATGAATGTTTCTCCCAAACAAAATGAATTTTTATAATGAAACTCTGTTAAATTTCTCATATATATATATTTATTTTCTACCAGTTTATCGTCGTCATGAGGGACACTTGTACTTCCAAGGGACAGTTCTTTTTTTCGACAGTGGTTGTCATACAAACCTGAACTATCCCTTTAAATGAAAATATGGAAATCTTTCATCAGTCAGATACTTTAGGTTTGTTTGTTTTGCCTCACCTGGAGCACCAGGTGGGAGGAGTCAGTCGTTTGTTTTTTCCTTCATCGTCTGAGAGAAAAGTAAGAAAATCTCTTTTTGACACTGGTGACGACGAGTCACTGCTCTAATCATCATCATCATCATCGTCATCGTCAGCTACTGAGCAACTCAAGGCTAAAAGAAAACATCATGCTAAATATTAGCTGCAACCCCGTCAAAATAAAAGCTCAGCTACTCATCTAAAATCCTCTAACAGGAAGAGAAACAGCAGAAGGCAACTAACTTTGCTTTAGAAAAGTAGATTAGCTCTATAGTCGTCGAGAATAATCAGATTGAATAATCAGAATAATCAGGTGCTTCATCTTCTACAGCAGACACTCTCCCACACCAAAGTCCATAGAGAAAACCAGTGATTTTAGCTCACAGGGACACAGGAGCTGCTGGTCTACTGCTGCCTCGTGTGGTCACTTTGTGTCACTGCTGGTCTACTGCTGCCTCCATCACAAGTTCAAATGTCTTATTGTGTCAATTCGGCATCTAAAATCCTTCATTCAAATTTAAATCAGTGACACAAAGTGACCACACGAGGCAGCAGTAGACCAGCAGTGACACACAGTGACCACACGAGGCAGCAGTAGACCAGCAGCTCCTGTGTCCCTGTGAGCTAAAATCACTGATTTTCTCTATGGACTTTGGTGTGGGAGAGTGAGTGGTTTTTACAAACTTCTCTTTCCTGTTGGAAAAGTCTGTCTAACAGTGAGATAAAGACGTGAACATGTTCTGAAGACGTCGTTGACTTAAACTGATGTAGGTTTATGTCTCAGCTGGTTCTCAGCAGCAGGGGGCGCTCACAGCACAGGCAGCTCTGACTGTCACGGCTTATCTGTAACAGGAAGTGACACGTTTCAATAACAGAAGTCCGTCAGGCTGAAACGTGACACGTCATACTGTCAGCTGATCAGCTGAGTGGGCGGAGCTGAGCCATGTCAGCGCTGCAGGCGGAGCAGAGTGGGCGTGGCAGCTCAGCAGGAAGCTGTCGACAGAGCGAGCAGAGCTGGGCGTCTGTGCGGCGGCGAGGAGGATGAGGAGGAGGATGAAGAGGCAGTGGGCGGTTGTGATCGCAGGAAGGGCGGGGCTTCACAGCCCCGTACGCCGCATCACGACGCCAGTCGCCCTCGGGGGGCACGTCCAGGCGGCGAGGCTGGGCGGGGCCGTGAGGAGGGCAGCGACCCGACCTGCCCACCTCACTGTGGTGACCGTTAGCGGTGGTCGAGCGGCGCGGGCGGGTCAGCGTCGCGTACACACTCTGGTGACCGGGAGGGGGGGCGGAGCTTGAGCACACTCGTGGTCTTGGGAGGGAGGAGGAGAAGGAGCAAGAGGGCGGAGTCCGGGGAGGAGCCGGGAGCGGAGGAACGCCGTCGGCGTTTTGACCCCGGAGGAGGGTTTGATGCCGGTCAGACAGAACCACAGACTGGACACTCGGTCCAACTCCTGAGGAAGAGGAGGAGGAAGATGTTAAACATGATCATAGACACTCAGTGACATGTTTTAAAGGGACAGTTCAGGTGTTTGTTGTGTAGCGTTTAATATTAATATGTAAATAATCACTAATGCTGAGTCATGGTCAACTGTCAAGCCATCTATAGATCCAGTACTGTTGTCTGGAGGCGGAGCTTAAAGGTAAAGGGACAGTCCAACTTTTCTCTGCCATGTGACGAAGTGTGATGATCAAAGCAGCTGAAGGAGGGCGGGGCAAGTGGAGGAGGGTGGGTGTGACGGTGCTCAGGTGAAGGAGCAGCCGGTTACCTGTGCGTCTCCAGGTGCAGCAGCCTGAGCTGTGGAGCTGCGACGTCGGCAGGAGGGGGCGCCGTGGAGGAGGTGAGGGGCCGCGGCGCGGGAAGGAGGTGGAGGAGGGGGCGTGCAGGGAGGAGGTGCTGGAGCGACGGGGGAGGGAGGAGTGAAGGTGGGCGTGTCTAATGGGGGGGTGGGACGTGGGAGGCTCCTTCATGATGAGGAGGGAAAAACAAGAAGGAAAAGATGAGAAAGAAAAAAGAAGGTGAAAACGTTTCAACAAAATCCGAGTAAAAATAAAAAACAGTGATGACTTTGTTCGCGACAATTTAGAGAAACTGTTCAACGTTATTGTTCACGTGTTCTTCACCCTGACACGTTAAAGGTGAAGACGTCCTGCCTGTGTGTGTGTGTGTGTCAATGTGTGTCACTGTGTGTGTGTCACTGTGTGTCACTGTGTGTCACTGTGTGTGTGTGTGTCACTGTGTGTGTGTGTGTCACTGTGTGTGTGTGTCACTGTGTGTGTGTGTGTCACTGTGTGTGTGTCACTGTGTGTGTGTGTGTCACTGTGTGTGTGTCACTGTGTGTGTCACTGTGTGTGTGTCACTGTGTGTGTCACTGTGTGTGTGTGTGTCACTGTGTTTGTGTGTGTCACTGTGTGTGTGTCACTGTGTGTCACTGTGTGTCACTGTGTGTCACTGTGTGTCACTGTGTGTCACTGTGTGTCACTGTGTGTCACTGTGTGTCACTGTGTGTCACTGTGTGTCACTTGTGTCTGTGTGTGTGTCACTGTGTGTGTGTGTGTGTGTCACTGTGTGTGTCACTGTCTGTGTCACTGTCTGTGTGTGTGTGTGTGTGTCACTGTGTGTGTGTGTCTCTGTGTGTGTGTGTGTCTCTGTGTGTGTGTGTGTGTGTCACTGTGTGTGTCACTGTGTGTGTGTGTGTCACTGTGTGTGTGTGCGTGTCACTGTGTGTGTGTTGTGTGTTGTGTCGTTGTGTGTTGTGTGTGTGTCACTGTGTGTGTTGTGTGTGTGTCACTGTGTGTGTGTGTGTGTGTGTCACTGTGTGTGTGTGTGTGTGTGTCACTGTGTGTGTGTGTGTGTCACTGTGTGTGTTGTGTGTGTGTCACTGTGTGTGTGTGTGTGTGTGTCACTGTGTGTGTGTGTGTGTGTGTGTTGTGTTACCACACTCCGATCCTGGTTCCGTCTTCAGGCTCCAGGTAATAGTTGTGTGTGTGGTTCAGTCCCAGGTCAAAAGGTCGTTTCAGGTCGATGAAGTACGGCATTCTCACTGTGGGGGAGGGGTCAGAGGTCACATGACCCACATACTGTCACTCACAAGTTAAACCAGGATCAGACCCAGTTATTGATCAGTTATTGATCGGTTATTGATCAGTTATTGATCTGACTCACCAAAGTTGAGGAAGACCAGTTTGGCCTGGATGGACGGACACAGTTTGATGATGAAGGGGACGGAGACGTAAACGACCAGGAGCCACAACAACATCCTCTTCATCTTCCCCATCACACTCAACCTGACATCATATGACATGACATCATCACATGACATCACATCACATGACATCATCACATGACATCATCACATGACATGACATCATCACATGACATCATCACATGTCATGACATCACCACATGACATCACATCACATCATCACGACATCACGTCATCACATGACATCATATGACATCACATCACATGACATCATCACATGACATCACATGACATCATCACATGACATCATCACATGACATCATCACATGACATCACATGACATCATCACATGACATGACATCATCACATGACATCACATGACATAATCACATGACATGACATCATGACATGACATCATCACATGTCATGACATCATCACATGACATCACATGACATAATCACATGACATGACATCATCACATGACATGACATCATCACATGACATCATCACATCATCACATGACATCACATGACATCATCACGACATCACATGACATCACATGTCATGACATCACATCACATGACATCACATGACATCATCACATGACATCACATCACATGGCATCACATGACATGACATCACATGACATGACATCATCACTGCAGCTCAATTAGTCAGAGCATGAAAATGTCCTGACTGCTGCCCTCTGCTGGACAAGAGTCTGAACACTGAACACCAGGAGGAGGAGGAGGAAACGAAGGAGAAAAAGGAGAAGTAAAAGGAGTAGAAGAAAAGGTAGAATGAGAAGCAGAAGGAGGGGAAGTAGAATTCTCTGGTCAAAGTCAAGTTTCTGTGACTTAACGATTGTTTGTCACATGACAAAGATTACTGAAGAGAACTGAAGAAGCCTCTTGGATGACAGGCGAAACGTCTTCAAGAAATTCAACTAAGTCCAGTTGCCTTTTTTTTTTTTTTTACTACACTTTGGATAACAAAGATTAGTTTTCACAAACATGAAAAAACGAACAGTTGCAGCTTCACTGTTTCACTGTGAATCTAAATGAACACAAGTGTAACACAACACCACACACACACACACACACACTAACACACACACACACACACACTCTGCTGCTCTTCTGTCTCGACTCACATGAATCATTTAGGTTCAGTTCAGCAGATACTGGTGTGTGCGTGTGTTAGTGTGTGTGTGTTAGTGTGTGTGTGTTAGTGTGTGTGTGTGTTAGTGTGTGTGTGTGTGTTAGTGTGTGTGTGTTAGTGTGTGTGTGTGTTAGTGTGTGTGTGTGTGTGTGTTAGTGTGTGTGTGCATGTGTGTTAGTGTGTGTGTGTGTGTTAGTGTGTGTGCGTGTGTTAGTGTGTGTGTGTGTGTGTTAGTGTGTGTGTGTGTGTTAGTGTGTGTGCGTGTGTTAGTGTGTGTGTGTTAGTGTGTGTGTGAGTGTGTGTGTTAGTGTGTGTGCGTGTGTTAGTGTGTGTGTGTGTTAGTGTGTGTGTGTGTGAGTGTGTGTGTGCATGTGAGTGTGTGTGTGCATGTGTGTGTGTGTGTGCATGTGTGCGTGTGTGTAGTGAGCTGTATCTCACCGTGT
This sequence comes from Brachirus orientalis, assembly GCA_016785285.1. Lineage (NCBI taxonomy): Eukaryota > Metazoa > Chordata > Actinopteri > Pleuronectiformes > Soleidae > Brachirus > Brachirus orientalis. The sequence goes on along the minus strand of JAFBJR010000369.1, from coordinate 156,032 downwards.
TCAAACCTCAAGGTCACACAGAGGTGAACCTGCCGCAGAGCTCTGTGTGTGTGTGTGTGATGATGTCATAGTTTACTGACTTCTGTTATCACTGATCATCATCATCATGTTTCTTCATCTCTCCTGACCAACAGTGTGTTTAAAGGGCTAGTTCATCACTTTTAAAGGGGTCTGCAGCTGTAATGACACAGTCGGTCAGAATGTTTCTCTGAGATGAAACTGAACGTGTCCACAACGCTTCAATTCAGCACGAGTGCGGCAGGAAGTCAACACAAACCAGCATTTTTTTTTACAGAATAAAAGACTCCATGTCCACATTATGTTGTATTTCACTTCACTACACCAACAACACTCTTGCAAATCCAGCGTTCTCTTCTTAAAAAAGTTTGTTTTCTTGGTATAAATCTATGCTACCCAGCCACTTTCCCAAGCTCCAGTACATGGCTTATACACGTATAGTATGACATGACAGGTTCTCTATGTCAAGGTGATGAGAATAAAAGAAATTAGGACATATTTGTTTTTTAAAATTAATATGTAATTAAAATTTGGGTGAGTTTGATTTCCTTTCTTTCCTAGAGCCCCAAGAAGAGAGTTTTACTTTCACACACGAGTGTATTATTTCCCATCTATTTCTTGACCTTTTGCTTATCAGTAATTAAACATTCTCTCCTTCCCTGTGGGCATCTTGAGTTTCTCTGATAAAGAACCATAATGTGTTTGATGGTTACTACACCAGATGGGTACCTTCACTGCCTTTTGGTGCATTTCTTTGCATTGCATTGAAAAATACAACATATTTATTTCTGGAAAAGTGTCATTGACTTTTTTTGAAGCATGCAAGCCAATGGAAAATATCCAGTGTACATTCCCATGGAGTTATTCTGCTGTATAGTAGGCAAGTGGTAAATGGAGTAGCCATTACTGGATACATGTGTTTTTGGAGCTATCTTACGGCCCTCAGGACACAACATGAACACATATGACTAAACTGCACATGCAATTTTGCAGCTTGTATAAACTAAAAGCTGCCAGTTAAATGTTTCTGCATGTGCAAAAAAAAAAAAAAAAAAGTACGCCACTGTTCAAAAGATTCTCAGTGACAACATTTGGAAGGTGGATCTTTTGAGTGACTAAATGATTGTTTTCAAATCCATACATCACTCCTTACTCTTGTTTCATTCTGTATTTAACTGGGCTTAGTGTAGCTACAGCATTTTGGAAAAGTGATGAATCACACACACACTGTCAGTGGGGTAATGCAGATGAGAATCATGTGTTCAAGGTGGTTTTGTCTGTGCATGTTGTGTATTTTAGTACATATATTTTTGAGATGGCTTAACGTTTTCAATAGCGAGTGCCAATTCTGATATATATATTTGTTAGGTTACTGTCTATTGCTGCTATTCTGAGCTGATGTTCATTAACTTGAAATATGGCTGCTGTCAAGAGAAAAGCAACAAAGGACAAAAGCAGGAGGCCTCGGCTTTTTCTTTAATACAATGCACTAGCTCCTAGACCACTTGAATTATACCAGACATTGTCTCATAGTTAATAAAAGGTCAATATTTGCATGATATATTACAGCCTCACCTGCACAATAAGATTTTTGCAATTAACATTTTTGTCTTTGATCTTGACGTTGAACTTGAAAAAGTTCAATAAGCACATACCCACTCTTGTCATCTACCGTTTCCTTCAACTATCTTTCCCCATGACCCTCTGACACTATTGACTGAATGCTTTATGAGGCTGCTGAGGAGGTGAAATCCAGCACCCTACGATAAGATCAGAGCCTCCTGTGACACCTCAGCCACTCCCATCCCATGTGGACAGCAGGGAGGTGCAGATATGCAGCATCACAGCTGCATTCTTTCTATTCTATGACTGTGCTATCTTTTATGTCCAAACAAGAACAAAGTAGAGCAAAATCATATGCATCCATCTTGTTTAAGAACATTTGTAGACATTTTTGATCTGTAATAGTTAAAACAAAAACTGTAAGAGTTCTGGAAAATGGCAAAAATTAAGAAGATCTTTTGGTTGCAGAGACCTTGAAAGTCTGTCGCTCTGATTTCGCAGAAGCGCACATAAACACAAAAAGAAGCATTTATTGGTTACTCTGCCAAAAAGGCGAGTTAGTTTGTTGTTGAGATTTTCAGCCACCAAAATGTTTAAAGGAAGTGTGTGTATACATATAAAAAGTTGATACTGGCTGTCATAAAAGAGTTTAACAAATTTACTGCAATTAGGAATTCAACCTGTTTTAACAAGGAAATGTTTTGAAACTGATTGGAAAATTGTTGAGGGCAGTTGGCTTCTCACAGTGACACACACACACACAGTGACACAGACACACACACACACACACACACACACACAGTGACAAACACACACAAACAAACACACACAGACAAACACACACACACAGACAAACACACACACACACACAGACACACACACACACAGAGACACAGACACACACACACACACACACACAGAGACACACACACACACACAGAGACACACACACACACACACAGAGACACACACACACACACACACACACACACAGAGACACACACACACACAGAGACACAGACACACACACAGAGACAAACACACACACACACATCCCAGATGTCAAAGGTATGGTAGTTGTCATAGTAACAGGCTTGTTGACGAGTGCAAACATGATGATGAGGATGATGATGATGTCATGACCTTCAGTCTTCAGTTTTTCTTTTTTTACCTGATTTGTAGGCATTTGTCTGAGGACCGCGTCTGCCGCTGCCCCGGTGCATGCTGGGAGCCAGCAGACTGGCCTGGTACAGTGAGTCCAACTCTGACAGCTCCTCCGCACCAGGGGGCGCCACTGCTCCTCCTCCTGCTGCTGCTGCATTTCGGGTAATGTAGTGTCTGTTGACGTTTTCTGCCCAGCGCTCCACAGGAAGGGCGGCCGCTCTGTGTTCAGGGTTATGGTATGGAGATGACCTTTGACCTGACCAGCCTGTAGGAGGAGGAGGGGCTTCAGAGTGTGAGTCAGCAGGATCAGGAGACTCGGGAGCAGGTGAGTCCAGGTGGAAACAGGACCAGTTTCTGGTAGAGCATGTGGCAGTGGGCGGAGCTACTTCAGGGGAGGGGCTGGACCCTGGGGGTGTGGTCTGTTGCTGTGTGATGTAATGAGGCTCCATCACATGACTCCCACTGCCGGTGCTAACAGGTGACAAGGGTTGGGGGTGTGGCCCAGGTGAGGGCGGGGCTTGTGCAGCCATGGGGTTAGGTGGAGGGGGCGGGGCTTTATCTTTCTGCTCTAACATGTGCACATGAAGATCATAAAGTGGGAGGGGCTTCCCATTGAGAGAGCAGGGGCCCAGAGTCCTGCCGTCCTCACTGGGAGGGGCCACAGCGATGGAGGCGGGGTCAGATGACAATGGTTTTGGGGGAGGGAGGGGCTTGACTAGGCAGGTAAGGAGAGGCAGGGAGTGCTGGTTCTGTCCGGCAGCTGTTCGGTCGCCCGGTCTGTTGGTCAGAAGTATTTGGAGCGAGAGAGGCTTTTCACTGCAGAGAGAGAGAGAGAGAGAGGCGGTGGTGGGCGTGTCCATCATCCATCATCATCTTCAATAACTGATTAAACCAAAGTGGTGCCACAAACAAAGTCAACTATAGAGCTGATCAATACTATTGATCAGTGTGAACAAAAAACATTTATGTGACATCTCTAATAAAATGAACCATGCAGGTGCTTGTGACCTATGATGCAGCCATCCACCAGGGGGCGACGCAAAGATGCACTGAGATTTGGAACATGGTTTTTTTTCTATCAATGAAACACTGCGTCACTTCTGATTGGCTGTGGTGATACCTGGGCTGTTCCTGCTGCTGCTCCTCCTCCTGCTGCTGCTGCTGCTCCTGCAGGAGGCGCTGCTGCTGCTGCTCCTGCAGGAGGCGCTGCTGCAGACTGCGTGCTCGCCTCATGCAGCGCTGCAGCCTACTGTGACTACTAGCTCCGCCTTCAGCCGCGATAGGCCGCAGTTTGGCTGCAGCCAGGTCACATGACAAATGAAGATGCATAAAGAAAAAAAAAGCAAAAACAGAAAATACACACTTAAAAAAACAGGAAAAAAATAAAGAAAAGAAAATAAAGAATAACTTGATGAGGATTAAATGCAAAAATATTAAAATAATTCAACGCGCGTGCGTGCGTGTGCGTGCGTGTGTGTGCGTGTGTGTTATATTCAGGGACCTGAACACGACCCTCATGCAGAGGATGAACCAGGAGACAAGTGAATGAATGAATGAATGAATAAATGACATTTTTCTTCTCTTTGGTTTAAATATGTGTGTGTAAAGTGAAAGGGGCGGGGTCAGGGCAGTGGGAGGAGCTTACAGAGTGTTTCATTGACAGCTGACAGAGCGGCGGCGACCTCACCCGCCTGCTCCAGACGCACCGACTGGTCCAGCAGAAGCTCCGCCTCCGACACACACCGCTCTAAGCTGCTGTCTTTACCTGTGTGAGCACACACACATGCACGTACACACATGCACATACACACACACATGCACATACACACACACATGCACATACACACACACATGCACGTACACACACACGCTTAGATTCTTAATCTTTGAAATGTATTTTCTCACATTTGACTTTAAATCCAAGGGTATGTGTCTGTGTGTTAATGTGTGTGTGTTAATGTGTGTGTTAATGTGTGTGTGTTAATGTGTGTACACCATACATGACCATGTGTGTTATTGTTTGTGTGTGTGTGTGTGTGTATAGTGTGTTACCCTGGATCTGCAGCTGGTCCAGGTCCAGGTATTTGCTGGGTCGTGGGTTGAACCCAAGCTCCGCCTCCTTCTCCTTCTCCTGGCGTCGTTGTTTCTCCTCCTCCCTTGCTCTCCTCTGCACCTCCTCCTGCAGCTCGTCCAGCTCGCTGCGGCCTGCAGGGGGAGCTGCTGTCATGGAGTGATGAGTTGTCACACCGTGGCTCCCTCTGCTGGTACAACCGAGCTCCTGCAGCACAGCACAGCTGCTCTTGGACCTGAAGTTTCTCCATGATGGTCCAGAGGAGGACGAGGAGGAGGAGATCTTCTTCACAGCACACTCCCTGAAGAGGTGGAAGGTTTTTAGAACTTTTAATAAAATATTAGTTTACTTCATGGGAACAGAGTGTAGCTTCGTTAGCACAGTTAGCCATGAGCTCATTTTTCATCTGGTCCGTGGACAGGAAGTGGAAAACAGCTGCACAGAACTGATCAAAGTCAGTGACAGACACAGACACATGCACGCGCACACACACACACACACACACATATATGCACACACACGCACACACACACACATGCACAGTATCACTGTTTTGTTCCAGAGCTGGAAAAACTGTGTTGAATGGAAAAGTGTCAAAGTGCTAATGTGATGAGAAACAACATCAACTGCTGTGACTCCACATCTGACACTATTATTATTATTGTATTGTATCATTATCATTATGTTAGTTGTTATTAAAATTCTTAGAATAACAGACGCTGCTGTCAAAGCTTTTAAACTCTCACATAAACAATATCATGTTCCTCAGTGTGACATGGAAAATAAAGGTTTATGCCAGAGTAATAATGTCATTAATGTCACTGAGGTAAATCTGAACAAAGGATTCCAAACACTGAAGTGACAACATAAGACATTTGAACTCAGTGTGTACTGTGATGTAAAATCACTGATTTTCTCTATGGACTTTGGTGTGAGAGACACGACTTTGTATGTCTACAGTGTGAATGGTCAGTAGACGTAAATCAGCAGACCTGGACCAGGACCTGTTGAGACCTGGACCAGGACCTGATGAGCTCACCTGTCTCCCAGGTTCAGGTTCAGGTCCAGACTGATCGGACTGCTGCTGTTCCTCTCGCTGCTCTCGTATCCGCTCTCCATCCTCTGGATGAGCCTGGGAGGAGGAGGAGGATGAGGAAGCTCTGCTGCTCCTCCACCTCCTCCTCCTGCTCTGTGGCTGCTGCAGCCAGCGGGCAGAGTCCAGGAGTCCCCCGGCCTCAGAGACAGCGCCTCCTGTTGAGCTGAGAAGGAGGCGTCTCCACCGTGGTCGGGGAGGGAGGCGGCGGTGGTGGCGAGCGGACTGTATCCTGCCTGTCGCCGTCTTTCCCGGGCGAAGATGCTGTCGATGTTGAGGACTTCTCTCCTGGGCTTCCACGCTGGACGGAACCTCCCTGACCCCGTCCCTTCAGAGGAGCTGGACCTGGACTCAGCGTGGGCGGAGTCGGCCTCCCAGTGGTGGGGTTTATTAGAGGATGAGGAGGAGGAGGAAGGAGCACGGTGGTGATGGTGGCTGCTGGAGGTGGAGGAGGAGGAGGAGGTGATTTCAGAGGAGAGGACAGCGGCAGGTAAAGATGTGGATGAGGAGGAGGACAGTGTCCGGCTGTGGAGGATGTTGCTCATCGTCTCTTTAAAGTCTCTGAGACGACTGGTTGAGGAGGAGGAGGAGGAGGAAGGTTTTGGACGATGACGAGGAACCTGCTGCTCTTTCAACGACTCTCCTGTGTGTGTGTGTGTGTGTGTGTGTGTTAAAAGAGTAAAGAAGAAAAGGTGAAAACAGAAAAAATAAAAAACATTCAATTCAAACGGCGACAGTGGAGATGAAAAATGAAAAAAAAAAAAAAAAAGCTCAGTGAAAGATGACATTAAACTAAAGTCTCATTCCCACAGTTTTATGTGCCTTATTTAGAGACACTGCCCCCTACAGTTCAATGCGGAGAGAAGCTGCTGCAAACACGGGAGAGGTTTTATTTTTATGAGTTAATTATTTATTTATCCATTAATTATACCAGTGGTTCTCTAACTTTTTATATAAAGTATCACCAGCGGGAGCTCACGAACCACAGGTTGAGAACCATGATATTATATTGGTTAACGCATGGGAAACACAGATTTACCATTTTAAAGATTTCTAATTTAAAAATAAATAGTGAGGAAAAATGTTTCTTTATGAAAAACATCCTCACAGAATTGAACATTGTTTTTTAATTTAAGGGGTCACATGTCTAACTCTCTTTCCTGTGATTGGCCTGGCTCCGCCTACCCTCGCTGTGGTAACCAGCTGACGAGGCTTCCTTGTTGGATTTAGATCGTCGGGTGTGGCTAGAGCTCCGCCTCCTATCCCTGGCCCCGCCTCCCTTCCTCAGAGACGGACGCTGCTCACTGTTTGTCGCGTGGCCTTAGCAACGAGAAGGACGAGACCATGTCAAAGACAGTAAAGAAAAGAAGCAGCATGGAGCGTGACTGGCTGAAACCTTATCACATGATGAGAAAACGTGTTGAAGGGACAGTTCAGATTTTCAGTGTAGTTGTAAGACGTTTGTATCACTTTATAAACCACTCACTCTCCCACACCACTGCTGCCTCCATCACAAGTTCAAATGTCTTATTCTGTCACTTCACAAAGTGACCACACGAGGCAGCAGTAGACCAGCAGTGACACAAAGTGACCACACGAGGCAGCAGTAGACCAGCAGTGACACACAGTGACCACACGAGGCAGCAGTAGACCAGCAGCTCCTGTGTCCCTGTGAGCTAAAATCACTGATTTTCTCTATGGACTTTGGTGTGGGAGAGTGAGTGGTTTACAAACTTCACTTTCCTGTTAGAAAAGTCTAACAGTGAGATAAAGGTGTGAACATATTCTGAAGATATCATAAAATTAAAGTGATGTAGATTTTATTTTTGCTGAATCTGTTTTTCCAGCCATGTTTTCACTGAGCATCTCATACAACCACACTTCAAAAACTTGAACTATCCCTTTAACAGCATGAAGCTGATGGTGAGTGGCTCCTGTGAAACTCTTTATCCTGACTGTATTTTGGTACAGAAATCACACTGACCTATGGCATCCAGGCTGCAGAGCGAGGCGTGCAGCGGGGGGCGCAGCGGTCCGCCTGGGCGGTCAGCGCAGATGACGGTTCCCTGGGAGTCGGAGGAGCAGTGGCTGACCAGCGACTCATGGTGAGAGTGCGAGGACTGTCGGCATGAGTAGCTCTCTGTGGACGAGTCGGTGCGAGTGTCGCTGGAGATTGACGGCTCGCGGCCTGGTCGAGGGGGAGGAGCCAGGTGAGACGTGTCAGTGTGGTAAATGCACACGCACACACACGTAATGTCACTGCTGATAAGTTCTACACCTGCTGCTACAACAGCCACACAACAGACGACTACATCCACGTCTCAGCCGTTACCTCAGTCTGGTCTGTCATAGTACTAATACTATGAGTGCTACAAGTACTACTAACTCTGGTTTAGTTACCTGAGTGTTTGCTGTTGTGCTACTACTAGGACTCCTAGTTGTGTTGTAGTTACCCGAGTCTTCACTGTCATAACAGGCCTTGTTGATGTGGTGGAGGTCGAGCTGAGACGGCAGGTCCTGCGCTGACACTGGCGTCCCCTGGGGGTCAGCATAGAGCAGCAGCAGAGGCTGGTAGTGACCTTTGATGCAGCGAGACACCACGTCCTTCCACTTGGGACCAATCTGCAGGGAACAGAAGACGATGAGGACAATACAGAGTCGGCCCACGGCAATCATTTGAACATATTAAAGAAATGTAGTGTTTTAATAGTGTTTATCTGAAGTTATTTGGCTTCGTTTTGGAGGTGAAGTTTCACTAATTGAATCTCTCATTTAGGGCCCTGTAAAGGCTTGGGCCAACCCTGGAGGGTCTTCACTGTTCTTCTTCAGGAGGGTCTTCACCACTCTTCTTCACTGTTCTTCCTCAGGGTCTTCATCGCTGTTCTTCTTCAGGGTCTTCGTCGCTGTTCTTCTTCAGAGTCTTCTTCACTGTTCTTCTTCAGGGTCATCGCTGTTCTTCTTCAGAGTCTTCTTCACTGTTCTTCTTCAGGGTCATCGCTGTTCTTCTTCAGAGTCTTCATCGCTGTTCTTCTTCACTGTTCTTCTTCAGGGTCATCGCTGTTCTTCAGAGTCTTCATCGCTGTTCTTCTTCAGAGTCTTATTCAGTGTTCTTCCTCAGGGTCTTCATCGCTGTTCTTCTTCAGAGTCTTCTTCACTGTTCTTCTTCAGGGTCATCGCTGTTCTTCTTCAGAGTCTTCATTGCTGTTCTTCTTCAGAGTCTTCTTCAGTGTTCTTCCTCAGGGTCTTCATCGCTGTTCTTCTTCAGTCTTCTTCACTGTTCTTCTTCAGGGTCATCGCTGTTCTTCTTCAGGGTCTTCATCGCTGTTCTTCTTCAGGGTCTTCATCGCTGTTCTTCTTCAGGGTCTTCTTCACTGTTCTTCTTCAAGGTCTTTTTCACTGTTTTTCTTCAGGGTCTTCATCATCTTCTTCACGGCCTTCGTCATCTTCTTCACCGCTCTTCTTCATCGTCTTCTTCACTGTTCTCCACCACCTGGATAACAGCTGCAGCTTTGCTGCTACAATCCTGAACATAAACTGATGTTTAAACAGATGTTGAGGATTAAAAGAAAAGAATTCAACAGTGAGTTGGACTGAAACATCAACTTTGTGTGTCAAATATCCAAACACAAAAACACTAAAACAAACAAAAGTCAGGCATTACTAAAAATATTCTGAACTATTCAGTGAGGATTAACACGTTCACCTGAAAAACAGCGTTCAGCAGATTAAAGAGGAAACTGTTCCTCGGTTCCTGTCGTTCTCCTGCTGCGTGAAACAAATCCTCGCCATTTTCTACAAATCCATGTCCACCCTCGGTTCTGCCCTCTCTAAAGGAACACTCCCAAAACTCAAACTGCTGACCGTCAACCATGTGCTGCTGAGTGTGTGTTTGTGTGAGACAAAGAGTCTGTGTGTGTGTTCTCTGTCCTAAACACTGACCTTGTCAGGACCACTAGTCCTCATGGAGACCAAAACCTGGTCCTAATGAGGCAGAAACTCACTTCTGAGGAACTGGTTAAGTTTAGGGCTAAGACTTGAATTATGGTTATGGTTAAGGTTAGTGATGCGGCTTTGTTTAGTCTGTTTAAATGAATGGAAGTCAATGCAGAGTCCTGAGAAGAATAGCTGCACTAACCTGTGTGTGTGTGTGTGTGTGTGTGTGGGTGTTCTGACCACACCCTCTTCTCTGCTTCTGTCCAGCTGGACAAATTAACAATAGAGGGATATCCTTGTTTTCATAACCGGTGCCGACTGTGTGTGTGTGTGTGTGCGTGTGTGTGTGTGCGCGTGCATGTGTGTGTGTGTGAGAGAGAGAGACACGGTGATGCTGGACTCACATGTTGGAGGCGTCTGCTGCATCATGGTCCTTTGCTTTGCTTTGTGTTCTCAGGAGTTGAGGAATGTTCAACTGTCCGAGCGTCAGCCAATCAAAACACATTTTGCAAATAACCTGGCACTAGCCAATCAAATCACTTTAGCATTTAGCTCAAAAACAACACGGTCAAGGCTGTTCTCCCTGTGGACAGTGTAACAAAGTTGAGCCAGAAATGGTGGACATCACATCACCATGTCTCCAGCAACACTATTTATTCCTGTTGTGCAGTTATGTTCCCATAAGCTTCTTTTCCACCAAAATTTCCACAAACTAAATAAGTTCCTTTAATTTATTACTTTCTTCTCATGGTTCTTGATGTTCATGAGAGGCCGCGTGGCATCGGAATCATTCTCTCGTTGGTTCTGTCCAATGTGTAAAGATCTTTAGAACGATATGTGTTTTTACGTCAGTTTCTCCAAAAGTCTCTAATAACAAGAAAAAGACACTAGATTTGTTTCAAATCACTTTTTTGAAAAAGAGTCTCTAGAGGGTCTGAATACTCGCTACATTCACAACATGTTCCACTGGCCCCGCCCCTCCAAAGTCCCTGCTAATCTGGAAAGTCCCTAGTCCAGAGTAGGTACTAAATTTACCCGGGTAATTTCGGTGGAAATGCGCTTAGGTTTTTTTAATTACCCGGGTAAATGAGAAAGTTCTTGTGGTGGAAAAGGACCTTTAGTTACCATGATGAGACACAGAGACAGACAGACAGACAGACAGGTCTGTCTCTCCTCCACTCACTGTCATTATTCAATGGTTCAGACTGACATGCGAGACAAAAGTGGAGAAGGAAATGACGCAGGCAGAGGGTAAAGAATGTAGGAGGAAGGAAGATCTGAAAGTTTCCACAGTTTGTGTCAGTGGTTCTGACTTTCCTCTAGAAAAACAAGAGATAAATGATGAATTGATGATCATGGGCGAGGACATAAAGGTGTGGAAATGTCCATAACTGAAACAAGACACAGTTGTCCGTCCAACTGTGAGGACGACTGCGTCCCTGCACAGCTTAGTCTGCTCACCTGAAGATTAGCAGCACTTTAAGCATGAAAAGTAGATGAACGTACGTCACAGCCGGAAACCGAGGCCAGAAATATGAAGCCCTTCTGTTTCATTAGCTGATCTGACTCTTCCTTTATAATAATAATAATAATAATGGGTTTATTCAAATATAAAAATGATTTAAATCAAAACTCAGGATGTTTCTGTTTTATTTTACTTGAGTTGCTTCAGCAGCACCAACACTTGCTCTGCTGAGTTTCACCTCTTTGACGTGAGCGTCGTCAAAATACATCCACCGTCGGATCTTCGTCTGGAAGAAGAAGGTGGAGTAATGTTTCCCGTAGTAACACACCATGCCCACCAGGTAGAGCTCTGACTGACGGGCCTTCTCCTCTGTCACCCTGTAAAACAGCTGCACACAGGAAAGAGAAGAAGAAGGAGAACAACTGGTGAATGTCTTCTACTATGACCATGACCATGATTCTTCTGGTTCTTCTTACATCGCCCAGATGGAGGCAGGTTCCCAGGGTGTGGATGACGTCCTCAGCCAGGTCAGAGTGATCTGAATCCCACACTAGACCGATGGTGATGATCTCTGGACTGTTGAGGAGGACACGAGCCATTCTGAGCTGCTGACCACACTGACTCTGAGGAGGAGGAGGAGGAGGAGCAGGGAGGCCAACATCTACATTTACACTCAAACTCATTTGTAAAACAACAGAATATAATGAAAAACCACAAACACGTGCAGGGTGAATCTTACAGGACAGCTGCGAAGATCTCCCATGCTGGCGTTTCTGAGCAGCTCACCAAACATGCTGGGAGTCGCCTTCTCCCTGGACTCCAACATCTTCACAGCCTGGTTACTGAGGAGGAGGAGGAGAAGGAGCAGAAGGAGCATGAGCAGGAGCAGCAGGAGGAGGAGCAGGAGCAGGAGCAGAAGGAGCATGAGCAGGAGCATGAGCAGCAGGAGGAGGAGTGATGTCTCTCAGTGTTTACAGAAACCTTTATTGTTTTAGGTTCATGTGACCTTACTTCTGTCTCATTCCAGGGTCTGGATCCTCCCAAGTGTGCAGCTGATGAAGTCACCTCCTCCCTCGGCTGCACACTCAGGAGGAGGTGGAAGTCATGTGACATGAGACGGCCTCAACCTGACAACCCTGGGGGGGGGTGTTCCCTTTCTTCCTCTCCTAATAAATTCCGGAAGGCTGCACACTGAGAGGCAAACGCTGCCCCCTACAGAATCACAGTTCCTCCTACTGCTGATTTAAGTCCTAATCAGCCAAACATCCTAAATATCTGATAAATATAAACACATACACTACCGTTCAAAAGTGTGGGGTCACTTAGAAATGTCCTTATTTTTGAAAGAAAAACACTGTTTTTCAATGAAGGTGACATTAAGCTAATCAGAAATACACTCTCTACATTGTTCATATGGTAAATGACTATTGTAGCTGCAAACGTCTGGTTTTTAATGAAATATCTACAGAGGTGTATAGAGGCCCATTTCCAGCAACCATCACTCCAGTGTTCTAATGCTACATTGTGTTTGCTAATTGCGTTAGAAGGCTAACGGATGATTAGAAAAGCCTTGTGCAATGATGTTAGCACAGCTGAAAACAGTTTAGCTGCTTAGAGAAGCTCTAAAAGTGACCTTCCTTTGAGCTAGTCGAGTCTCTGGAGCATCACATTTGTGGCTTCCATCTAACCTCTTCAATGTCTTGACTATATTTTCTATTCATTTTGCAACTCATTTGATGAATAAAAGTGTGAGTTTTCATGGAAAACACACAATTGTCTGGGTGACCCCAAACTTTTGAACGCTAGTGTATCTAAAATTTATTTATTTTTTTTACATAGTTGTAGAACTAATAGTATTATTTTGTGATTCATTATTAGTAATTATTATTTTATGTGTGATGTGTCTCGGGCTGACAAACAAATTTTCCTTAACTAACGTGACTAACGTGGAATATGATTTACAAATATAACTCATCTCCTCACAGATTTATGTTGAACAACAGATACAAATAAAACATTATTTCTATAACAATAGTTTAACAACATTATACAGTATATGTAAGTCAACTAAGCAATACAGTCAACTCTTTTATTAATTATTCACAGCAGATAGTTTTGTACATGAAATAGAACTAACACAGGTTTGACCAGGTCAAAGGTCAAATAAACCTGGTTAAAATTCTCAACTCTTTACTGTAAACCACAAATATAATAATAATAATACGAAGAATGTGTTGAAATGACTTGAAAGTCCCTCAGTATTAAATAATAAAAAGCTTCAAAATTATACCTAATTCTATTTTATTTTTGCATTTTTATTATTTTGGAGTTATTTTTACCTCTGTCAAGGAAGTTATGCTTATGCACGGATTTTGATGAAACTTCCAGGAAATGTGTGTAATGGGACAAGGAACAGATGATTAGATTTTGGTGTTGATCCGGATCACGTCTGGAAGGAAGGATTTTTTTATCATTGCTTAGCAGAGGTCTGTGCTGTCTGCGTTCTTCTAGTTATTTATTTATTCTTTTTTGCATTACTGTTCAGTTTGTAATTATAATTATATGTAATTATCCAGGCTCCACTGCACCTGTTCTTGTGTTACTTCTGGGATATGCTCCACTGTGAAGGAAACGGGCAAATGTCAACCGCATGAGAAGGAGTTGACAATTCATGCAGTGCTATGACGCATATGGACGACGCCCAGACAACGAATCCACACGTAGAAGAATCCAGACCCTGGACTGAGACGCACACGAGTTCTGACCATATCACTGCAGTGTTAGCTTCTCTACACTGGCTCCCTCTACAGGTCAGAGCAGCGATAGCACACACACTAGCACGGATTCAGGAAGGTCCCATGATCACTCACATCAGTTTATTATGACCCTGTACCTCAAACTCTCTTGTGCCACCCACAGGTCGAACGTGGTCGTACATCCATGACTCGTTTGTCTGGTTTTCACTGGAAAACCTCGACTCATGTCGAATTCAACTGTGACGTCACTTTGTGTCACACTGGATTTTAAAAAACACTCCAAAGTTCTCACAGGTCACTATTTTGTCCGACCCGAAAGTAACGATACAAATCATCTTCAGAACAAGCCTCACAAAAGAATCTTGTTCGCCCACCACAGCCAATCAAACTCAAACAGGAAGTGAGGTCATACCTCAACACTTTCATGAACTCATCCTGAGGGAGCAGAACAATTCTGGAGACCTTTGACCTTAATGTTTGGTCATCTTCAGTGCAGGTACTTTTTGGTCAACATCAGTGTTTTGACTACAATATCTTTATTTTCGAGTTTGTAATTTTAGTTAAAACCCTGAGAAAACACTGACTTACTGTACCTGTGTGTGAGAAACGCACCACAGTCTGCTACCTTGGTGACACCAGAGCGTAACCTAGCAACAGGAGTGGGGTGTCCTCCACACACACACACACACACACACACACACTTACCACAGAGAGGTGGTGGAGATGTAGTGAACCATCTGAATGAAGGGCAAAGGGTCCGAGGAAGCTCCACAGCTGCTGCACACACACTGAGACACACACGCACACACGCACGAGTTAATGAACATTATATGTTCATTATATGACACACATGGACACACACATGTGTGTGTCCATGTGTCATGTGTGTGTCCATGTGTGTGTCCATGTCATGTGTGTGTCCATGTGTCCATGTGTGTGTGCATGTGTGTGTGCATGTGTGTCCACGTGTGTGTTCACGTGTGTGTCCACGTGTGTGTTCACGTGTGTGTCCACGTGTGTGTCCATGTGTGTCCACGTGTGTGTCCATGTGTGTCCACGTGTGTGTCCATGTGTGTCCACGTGTGTGTCCACGTGTGTGTTCACGTGTGTGTTCATGTGTGTGTCCGTGTGTGTCCACGTGTGTGTCCATGTGTGTCCACGTGTGTGTCCATGTGTGTCCACGTGTGTGTCCATGTGTGTCCACGTGTGTGTCCATGTGTGTCCACGTGTGTGTCCATGTGTGTCCACGTGTGTGTCCATGTGTGTCCACGTGTGTGTCCATGTGTGTCCACGTGTGTGTCCATGTGTGGTGTCCATGTGTGTGTCCATGTGTGTCCACGTGTGTGTCCATGTGTGTGTTCACGTGTGTGTCCACGTGTGTGTCCACGTGTGTGTCCATGTGTGTCCACGTGTGTGTCCATGTGTGTCCACGTGTGTGTCCACGTGTGTGTCCATGTGTGTCCACGTGTGTGTTCACGTGTGTGTCCACGTGTGTGTCCACGTGTGTGTTCACGTGTGTGTCCACGTGTGTGTTCACGTGTGTGTCCACGTGTGTGTCCATGTGTGTGTTCATGTGTGTGTGTCCATGTGTGTGTCCATGTGTGTGTCCATGTGTGTCCACGTGTGTGTTCACGTGTGTGTCCACGTGTGTGTCCATGTGTGTCCATGTGTGTCCATGTGTGTGTCCACGTGTGTGTCCACGTGTGTGTCCATGTGTGTCCATGTGTGTGTCCACGTGTGTGTCCATGTGTGTCCATGTGTGTGTCCACGTGTGTGTCCACGTGTGTCCATGTGTGTGTTCACGTGTGTGTCCACGTGTGTGTCCATGTGTGTGTTATTACTCTTTGTTTGCTGTGAACATGCTGCGTCAGGGTTGTATTTTGTTTAAAGTGAGGAAAATAAAACCTGGTTTCTGCTGTAATAGTAATACAAAGTACTCAGTATCAGACAGTACTCAAATCTAAGTGAAGGTACTTGTACTCAGTAAGAAACGGTGCATTAAACTTTGACATTGTCGCAGTCACAAAGGCACGTAAAATTCCCCATATTCCCCATTTCCATGAAATATTTCAAATTGGAAACTTTTCATGGGAATTTTGTTAACCCTACACACATTATAGATACATTAGAGTAAAATAAATAAATGTCTCTCTGTTGTGGGAGGAGACGTGGGGACAGCGCCCTCACCTGTTCAAAGAGCGTCATGGCAAACTTCTGGTGGGAGATGCAGTGTCGGGCTGTGCAGATGTCTTCACTGCTCTCATCCGAAATGTGGAAGTGAATCCTCATCAGGATGTTCTCCTGCAGAGGAAGGAGGAACTCGTCAGTGACACCTGTGGACGGTCAAAACTAAAGGGACAGTCCAGGTTTTTCAGCACACGCGTGCGCATGCGTGTGTGTCTCTCACAAAACACTCAGCAGCGTCGTCCATGATGCCCAGCTGAAACCTCTGCTTGTCCTGGAAGGTTTTGGCCAGCGCGCTGCGAAGAGCGTCGGACGGTAGAACCTTCTCGCTGCTGTACTGAAACTGAGTGAAGATGCTCTGGAGACGCAGGGGAAGGTCAGAAGGACAGAAGGACAGAAGGACAGGAGGTCAGAAACAGGAGACTGGATCATGTCCAGGATCAGCCTCACACAGTCACTCAGTCTGATTCTCACCTTCAGAGCGCAGAAAATACACGAGTCATCCATGCACTTATGTGTCGTCAGCTGACGGAAACTGCGACGGAAGATGTCGAGGTGCCACAGGACCTGAGATGAGGATTCACAGAGACAACCAGAAGGTCAAAGAGAACCAGGCTGTCCAGAGCAGACCAAATCACTCTCCATGAAACAGCAGGACAACTTTCCAACACAAGTTAACGATATGAAACCTAAACCCTGAAAGTGAACACTTTGACAATGTTTCTGTGTCAAACTTTTCTGTGGTTACAATAAAAACCAGTGAAGGTGACAAATGTAGCAGCAGCAGCTTCAGGCTGACACGCTGTGACATCAGCAAATCCACGAGCCAATCACCTGTCGGCACCAACACACGACAGCCGGCCAATCAGAGAGCAGACGGACGTGAGGGCGATTTTGAACAAAATTCAACTCTGTGTGTGTATGTGTGTGTGTGTCACAGTGTGTGTGTGTGTCACAGTGTGTCACAGTGTGTGTGTCACAGTGTGTGTGTGTGTCACAGTGTGTCACAGTGTGTCACAGTGTGTCACAGTGTGTGTGTGTGTGTCACAGTGTGTGTGTGTGTCACAGTGTGTGTGTGTGTCACAGTGTGATCCTCACCATCTCCATCTGCTTCTGAAAAACCATCTGGACACTTGTGTGACAACAAGTTCTCAGGAAGAAGAGTGTGTGTGTGTGTTTTTGTATGAGCTTAGCTTAAAAAGCTAAGGAAGTGAGGACATTTAGACAAAGTGAGGACATTTAGACAAAGTGAGGACATTTTGACAGAGTGAGGACATTTTGACAGAGGACACTTTGTCTGGTCGTCACTTCTTTAAAGGGCTTTTTCAGGGTTAAGACCTGGTTTTAGGGTTAGGCATCTAGTTGTGATGGTTAAGGTCAGGGTAAGGGGCTAGAGAATGTATTATGTCTATGAGGGTCCTCACTATGATAGAAGCACAAACATGGGTGTGTGTCTCATGTCAGTGTGAAGTGACCCTGATGGCCACTGTTTGGCGCTAGAGAGAGAGACATCAAGTATATTTGGCTTCATGTCAAGTAAAAAATGTCTGTCCCTGAAGACGTACTTACTGTTGCCAGCAGGTGGCGCAGTAAGCGGTATCACATGATGGAGTGAGCTGCAACTAACAACTATTTACATAATCAATCAATCAGTCAGTTATTTTCTTGATTTATAATTAAGTAATTGTTTGGTTTAGAAAATGTTGATCAGTGTTTGTCAAACCTGGAAATGATCATGTTCCTCAAATGTCTCGTTTTGTCCACAAACTAAAATGATTCAGTTTGAATAATTTCTTTGTTATTTGGAGCAAAGAAACCAGAAAATAATCACCATTTTCACAAATGTCTAAAAGAAAACACAAGGGTTATGTTTTGACATTTTCACGCTCTGGAGTTACGGTAAAACCTGTAGTGGATTCACGTGGACTCTCGATGGACAGTGTGGACTGTGGATCCGTCTCCTGACCTGCACGCCGCGTCCACTCGTCTCTCGCTCACAATTCTTTTGATCACTTTGGTTGGTTCACTGTGAGGAGGCGGAGTTTAAATCTACCGACCCTGATGTCACAGTGTTTTCCTGCTGGTGAAGCATCAGAAGATGAAGCACCGCTGACGGTCATCGGTTTGGAGACATGACCCAAAATGTTTTTTCCCACGTTCGTGAACGCAGCGCTAACTGTCCACTTAACTGTCGGTTTATGAACGAGGCGTCACACAGCGTTAGGAACGAGAGAACCAAAGCGAAGCCAAACAATCCCGTGTGGACGTCAGCAGAAGTGACCGGTCATCTTCAGACATTTTACATTTAGCATCGACTGTGGCAGCGTCAATAAAACACCAGCTTAAGGACAACTAATGTATTTTGTGAGAAATGTAACCAAACTGAGAACATTTTGTTTGGTATGAAACTGTAACCAAAGTGGGTTTTTTCACTTACACATCATAATGTCACTACTGCCAGAATTGATTTTATATTTTGCATTTCATGCTGTGAAACCTGGTAGAAGAATTCCTGAGAAATGATCTCTGAATAAACTACATACAGTGAGACTGAGAACATTGTAAATGTTGGTTATTAATGTGCAAAATAAAAACCAAAAAACCAAACTGGAACTGAAACCAAAACCACACAACAAACCAAACTGTTGCAGCCCAGTAACTACTGTGATGTTTAAATGAGACTAAGTTCATATGAATGTGACAAGAAAATATCAGTTTAGCCTGAAGACAGTGTGTGTGTGTGTGTGTGTGTGTGTGTGTGTGTGAGGGTTAGTTTAATGATATAATGACTGTTTCCCCTTTAGACCAGTCTGTCATTTCAGCCCCACCCACCACAGTTAATGAGTCAGCATCCATTTAAAAAAAAACTATAATAATTACTTCTTGCACACACACACACACACACACACATGTTTTCACACTGGTTGTTAAATCATGTGACATAAGACTTTTAGTAGAAGAGTAGAAAATATGGCTCGCACAAGGAAAAACTGACTTTATCAACTTCCTCCATCACTAAGTTCAAATGTCTGATTTTGTCACTTCAGTGTTTGAAATCCTTTGTTCAGATTTATTTTAGTGACACACAGTGACCTCACGAGGCAGCAGTAGACCAGCAGTGACACAAAGTGACCACACGAGGCAGCAGTGACACAAAGTGACCACACGAGGCAGCAGTAGACCAGCAGCTCCTGTGTCCCTGTGAGCTAAAATCACTGGTTTTCTCTATGGACTTTGGTGTGGGAGAGTGAGTGTGTGTGAGTGTGTGTGCGTGTGAGTGTGAGTGTGTGTGAGTGTGAGTGTGTGCGTGCGTGTGTGTGTGAGAATGTGTGAGTGTGTGTGTGTGAGTGTGTGTGTGTGTGTGCGTGTGTGAGAATGTGTGTGTGTGTGTGTGCGCGTGTGTGAGTGTGTGCGTGCGTGTGTGTGTATGTGTGTGCGTGCGTGTGTGTGTGCGAGTGTGTGTGTGTGTGTGAGAATGTGTGAGTGTGTGTGTGCGTGTGTGCGTGCGTGTGTGTGTGTGCGTGCACACCTGCAGGGCACTGTTCAGGAAACAGCTGTTCTGTCCCGGCTCGTTGCTCAGACCTTTACTGGGAGCGATGGACGTCATAGTGCGAGGCGTCAGGATTTCGTCCATGCTGCTGCCGACTGCACTGCCTCCAGTGCTGCCTGAAGCAAAGTAGTTCCTCTTCCACGACATGCTCGCTCGCTCTCTCGTACCTACTCCCTCTCTCGGCCTTTCTTCCTGCAGGAATCAACTTCGCACCATTCGTTCACGTGTCAAAATAAACAAAAGGCATTTCCTCCAGGAAGAAAATATAGGACAAACTCCCAATGGGTCAAAATCAGAAAAAGTCTGAGAAAAATTGTGAAAACAGTAAAAATGGATTTGAACGAATCTGAGTTGAATAATCTGTTCAGTTAAAAGTTCTCTGTTGTATAATCCATGTGCTGCCGCTGCAGGTGAGATGTCTCTGCTGAAGCTGAACTGTGGACACGTCTCATCATCCTCCTCCTCTTCATCATCACCTCCTCCACAGAATGTCACTGCAGCCACGGCCGACAGCTGAGGTCAAAGGTCAGAGACTGAAAGATCTGCAGAAGGAGAGAGAGAGACACAGAAAAGGTGTGAACAAGACACCTCAGCCTGTCTGTCTCTTTGTGTCCACACACAGTTTTCCTGCCTTGTTTAGAAAGTTTAGAGTCACCAATGTAAACCACTCACTGTCCCACACCAAAGTCCATAGAGAAAACCAGTGATTTTAGCTCACAGGGACACAGGAGCTGCTGGTCTACTGCTGCCTCGTGTGGTCACTTTGTGTCACTGAGGTAAATCTGAACAAAGGATTTCAAAAGCTGAATTTACTAAAATAAGACATTAGAACTTGGTGATGGAGGCAGCAGTGGATCAACAACTCCTGTGTGCTGTGATGTAAAATCACTGATTTTCTCTATGGGGTTTGGTCACTTGTTTCACTGCAGATGGTTTGGTTCATCAAAGATCTCTGGTTTTTCTTCAATATCTAATGTCAACACTGTAATTAATGCTTTTAGCACGTTAGGTCAGAGCACCCTGAACATCTTGTCAAAGCTGAGCCAAAAAGTCTTGATATTCAATAAAAGAAACAACTGATTCTTCCATATGAAACAAGAATGACCTACCTGGACCCTCAGCTGAACAAGTGATGTGCGAATAAACAAAGATGAAAAAGTGACATCACAGAGAGAAACAGGTGAACTTAAGACGTGACACTGTTCAGCTGCTGTTTGAGCTTATTCGGGATATTAAAACAGAAAAGCACATGAACATGAGAAGGCTTTAGAAACATGAGAGGACTGTGTGGAGCTGTTTACTCAGTCATGAACCAATGCACCAAACTCCATACACAAATCTTAAAATTGTAGCTTTACTTGTTTACAGACTGAAGTATTTTCGACAGAGAAATGTAATAAATTACTTTAGGTGACTCGACACGAGTTACTCTTTATATCGGCTTCAATTTGATCCGATTACATCACTGATTTACAAAGAAAACAGGTCCACTGATTTTAATCTGTTCTGTTGTTCCCTTTGACATGTTTCTTTTTGAAGCCTGCTGCTTTGAGCTTGTATTTGTAAATAAAGTGGCCATCATGGCGGAGCCTCAGTCACGCCGGGCCGACATGACGTCACTTCCAGCAAACTTCACGGAGAACAATGAAAGACATCACGGTTTCGTGTCCGTTTAAAGCACATTCGCCCTCATTTACACCACATTCCTTCAGCTTCATCACCGACAACAGCACGGAATTCCTCCTGCGCACTTCCGGTCAGCAGTCCGATCCCGTTAGTGACCGGTACCGAGCCACCGCCGTTGAATGAGTAACCGTAAAAACAGAAAAAACCAACGCCGAGTAAAGACGCAGACGGAAAAGAGAAGCAGCAACATGGCGGCGGCGTCTCACCTGTGACCTGCGGACAAACCGCAAGACATGAAGGGAAACCGGGACCTGGAGCCGCGGAGGGTCCGCGGAGGGTCCGCTCAGGTTCCGCTGAGATCCGGAGCAGCAGCGGTGACTGTTTGAACGGCAGAGTGAAGGGGGCGGAGCTACTACCTGCAGCACTGAGTGTGCGTGTGTGCGTGTGCGTGTGTGCGTGTATGTGTGTATGTGTGTGTGTTCTTGTACTTGCTGCAGAGTGAGGACCAAAAATCGTATAGTTCCTACAAAGTGAGGACATTTTGTCTGGTCCTCATGTCTTTAAAGGGCTTTTTCAGGGTTAAGACCTGGTTTTAGGGTTAGGGTTAGAATTGGGTTTAGGTTAGGGTTTATGTACCTATTTGGGTTTTATTTATATCTTAGGCTTTTAGTTTTCTTTCCTGGTTTTATTGAATTCTTTTTAAATGCACCAACACAACAAGTGAAATTCCTTATGTGTGTATAAATGTACTTGGCCTGTTCTGATTCTGAGTAAAGGTTAGGGTTAGGCACTAACCTCCTGGTGTGAACTTTACTGGTGTGAACTTTTAACCTCCTGGTGTGAACTTTTAACTTCCCGGTGTGAACTTTAACCTCCTGGTGTGAACTTTTAATCTCCTGGTGTGAACTTTAACCTCCTGGTGTGAACTTTAACCTCCTGGTGTGAACTTTTAACTTCCCGGTGTGAACTTTAACCTCCCGGTGTGAACTTTTAACCTCCTCGTGCGAACTTTTAACTTCCCGGTGTGAACTTTAACCTCCTGGTGTGAACTTTTAACCTCCTGGTGTGAACTTTTAACTTCCCAGTGTGAACTTTTAACCTCCTGGTGTGAACTTTTAACTTCCCAGTGTGAACGTTAACTTCCCGGTGTGAACTTTTAACCTCCTGGTGTGAACTTTTAACCTCCTGGTGTGAACTTTTAACTTCCCAGTGTGAACTTTAACTTCCCGGTGTGAACTTTTAACCTCCTGGTGCGGACTTTTAACTTCCCGGTGTGAACTTTAACCTCCTGGTGTGAACTTTTAACCTCCTGGTGTGAACTTTTAACTTCCCGGTGTGAACTTTAACTTCCCGGTGTGAACTTTTAACCTTTTAAGTCATGGTGTGAACTTTTAACCTCCTGGTGTGAACCTTTAAGTCCTGGTGTGAACTTTTAACCTCCTGGTGTGAACTTTTAACTTCCTGGTGTGAACTTTTAACCTCCTGGTGTGAACTTTTAACCTCCTCGTGCGAACTTTTAACTTCCCGGTGTGAACTTTAACCTCCTGGTGTGAACTTTTAACTTCCTGGTGTGAACTTTTAAGTCCTGGTGTGAACTTTTAACCTCCTGGTGTGAACTTTTAACTTCCCAGTGTGAACTTTAACTTCCTGGTGTGAACTTTTAACCTCCTGGTGCGAACTTTTAACTTCCCGGTGTGAACTTTAACCTCCTGGTGTGAACTTTTAACCTCCTGGTGTGAACTTTAACTTCCCGGTGTGAACTTTTAACCTCCTGGTGTGAACTTTTAACCTGCTGGTGTGAACTTTTAAGTCATGGTGTGAACTTTTAACTTCCTGGTGTGAACTTTTAACCTCCTGGTGTGAACTTTAACCTCCTGGTGTGAACCTTTAAGTCCTGGTGTGAACTTTTAACCTCCTGGTGTGAACTTTAACCACCTGGTGTGAACTTTTAACTTCCCAGTGTGAACTTTAATCTCCTGGTGTGAACTTTTAACCTCCTGGTGTGAACTTTTAACTTCCTGGTGTGAACGTTTAACCTCCTGGTGTGAACTTTAACCTCCTGGTGTGAACTTTTAACTTCCTGGTGTGAACTTTAACCTCCTGGTGTGAACTTTAACCTCCTGGTGTGAACTTTTAACCTCCTGGTGTGAACTTTTAACTTCCTGGTGTGAACGTTTAACCTCCTGGTGTGAACTTTTAACTTCCCGGTGTGAACTTTAACTTACTGGTGTGAACTTTAACCTCCTGGTGTGAACTTTTAACCTCCTGGTGTGAACTTTTAACTTTCTGATGTGAACTTTAACCTCCTGGTGTGAACTTTTAACTTCCTGGTGTGAACTTTTAACCTCCTGGTGTGAATTTTTAACCTCCTGGTGTGAACTTTTAAGTCCTGGTGTGAACTTTTAACCTCCTGGTGTGAACTTTTAACTTCCTGGTGTGAACTTTTAAGTCCTGGTGTGAACTTTAACCTCCTGGTGTGAACTTTTAAGTCCTGGTGTGAACTTTAACCTCCTGGTGTGAACTTTTAACTTTCTGATGTGAACTTTAACCTCCTGGTGTGAACTTTTAATTTTCTGATGTGAACTTTAACCTCCTGGTGTGAACTTTTAACCTCCTGGTGTGAACTTTAACCTCCTGGTGTGAACTTTTAACTTTCTGATGTGAACTTTAACCTCCTGGTGTGAACTTTTAACCTCCTGGTGTGAACTTTTAAGTCCTGGTGTGAACTTTTAACTTCCTGATGTGAACTTTTAACCTCCTGGTGTGAACTTTAACCTCCTGGTGTGAACTTTTAACCTCCTGGTGTGAACTTTTAACTTCCTGGTGTGAACTTTGAATCACTAAAGCAGCTGTCGCTCCAAACATGGACATTTTCCTGCTGTGTCTCTCTTTTACACATTGGGACATTTAAATAGTTTCTATCCAGACACACACACACACACACACACAGTCAACACAAGCAACAGTAAAGAGGTCAAAGGTCACAGTGATGAGAGGAATGTCTCTGCCACAAAGAAAAAAATCGGCTACAGTGACTGAGTTGACATTTTTAACAGCTTTGTAGAATTTACTGTGGACGAATATGTCAAAAAATATTTTCAGAATAAAAGTCTAACAATCACATCTAAATATGATCAGAGTCAAAAAGACTCGCTCATCTTCTACAGCTGTATCCTCCAGACGAGGCATATTTATGAGACATTTCAAAGAACATTTCATTTATTTTATAGAGAACAAATCATGTGACATCATATGTGTGTGTGTGTGTCACCTGTCTCTCTCTCACACACACTTTTCTTTTATTTCACTTTAAAACTTGACTCATGTCTGTAAAAGTATTCTCTTATTGTAACATTAAATATTTATGACTGGATTATTTTTATAAACTGGATTAACTATGTTATGACCTAACTCAGTTTTCAAAGTAAGACAAGAAGTGAGTGAGTTCATTAGCATGAACTCATTTATTTAAGGAAATTGACCGTGAGATGAATGTTTGAATTAAAGTGACAGTTCAGGTTTTTATAGCGTGGGTGTGTTCTTGTACTTGCTGCAGAGTGAGGACCAAAATTCATTCAATTCATTTTGACAAAGTGAGGACATTTTGTCTGGTCCTCACTTCTTTAAAGGGCTTTTTCAGGGTTAAGACCTGGTTTTAGGGTCAGGGTTAGGCATCTAGTTGTGATGGTTAAGGTTAGGGTAAGGGGCTAGAGAATGTATCATGTCTATGAGGGTCCTCACTATGATAGAAGCACAAACGTATGTGTGTGTTCCTGTCACATAATAATGCATCACATGTTTTTACTGCATTTTTATAAAACACTGAGTGAAAGAAACTTTGTTTCATCCACTGATACAGACACAAGAAGGCGGCTCTCACAGATTTAGTTACTGAACACTGAATATTTATATTGTTTATATGTAAACATGTGTATTTCTTTGTGTGTGTGTGATCTGTAACCAACTGATGATCATTAGTTATTGAATAGTGGATTAAATAAGATTAAGATTAAGCTTCTTCCTACTCCCCCCCCCCTTTTTTTGTTGTTGTTCTTTAAAAATTTGAGTGAGTTTTGTTTTCTGTTTTCAAAATGTATAATGTTTTGAAATGAAGCCTTCATTCCTTCATTACCTGTACAGTCTGTGTCACTGTAGAGGACGAAGAATGAAGATGATGATGATGTAAATGAAGACCTGCAGTCTGTTCATACGTCTGTTCACATCATTATTAAAGATCTTTATGCAGTTGCTGTAAAATGAACTTTGTAAAAAGAAAGGTCACACACACCTGGTCACACAC
The DNA here is from genome assembly GCA_016785285.1 of Brachirus orientalis. Classification (NCBI taxonomy): domain Eukaryota; kingdom Metazoa; phylum Chordata; class Actinopteri; order Pleuronectiformes; family Soleidae; genus Brachirus; species Brachirus orientalis. The sequence continues at coordinate 130,309 of JAFBJR010000369.1, read as the reverse complement.
AACAGCAGAACCTCCTCCTCCTCCTCTTCCTCCTCAGACACAAACACAGCAGTGACGAAGGCTTCTTCTCCTCTTCCTCCTCCTTCATCTCTCCCCGTCCACACCATGCGCAGCAGCTGTCACTTCCCCAGGTGACTCAGAAAGAATGACATCATCTCTGTCAGCACACACACACCTGTTCCCACAACAGGAAGTGCCCCCCCTCCCCCTCCTACCCTCCCACCGACCGTCTCACTTCCTGGATTTTTTAAAGGGCCAGTGTAACAATGATTCCATAATCATGGATTCCAAATCCATAAAAATAGATTATTTTTTCCTCCAAAATATGTTGAATTTCTGGTAAATTATCTGCACACACAGGTCTGCACTTGTTTAAATTAAAGGACTGTTGTTTATCTACATTAAATCTATAACATAAAGTGAATATAACCGACATGATGGCAGTGATCACTTTATATCGGAGGCCATGAAGGAGTGAACGTCTGTGTTCAGAGTCGTTTAAATGTAGTCATGAGTCTGAAACTGTTGTTTTCTATTGTTCTAATGTTTCAATAATAAAAGCGTCCTAATGTTTAACACATGGAGCAAATACATAAATACTTTTATATATGACAAGAAAGGATAAAATCATGTATGTTGTTATCCTTTCTTGTGAGGAAGTGACAGCACAAAACATCAAGGATGAAAAAGTCACATGCTCCTTCAGGGCCGTATCACAGGGAAGAGGGGCCCCCAGGGGCCCCAGGACAAACATGCCATATGAAAACACAAGTTCCACAAATCTGTTACTCTGAAAAACAACAACCACCAGAGTGACATAATTCAGTTGATTTAGTGTCTCACTCTCACGTGACTTGGTTTTTAATTTTAACACAGACGTTGACACTCAGTGAAAATGTAGCCGTCAGTGACGACTCAAGGAGAAACACCTGATACTGATTCACAAACTCATTAATCTAATGATACAGTATCAGCCTGACTGATATCAGGCTGATACTGTATCTGAACTGAACTGTGATTTTAGCTCACAGGGACGCAGGAGTTGTTGATCCACTGCTGCCTCCATCACTAAGTTCAAATGTCTTATTTTGTTAAATTCTGTGTTTAAGATCATTCATTAAGATTTATTTAAATGACAAACAGTGACCACACGAGGCAGCAGTAGACCAGCAGCTCCTGTGTCCCTGTGAGCTAAAATCACTGATTTTCTCTATGGACTTTGGTGTGGGAGAGTGAGTGATTTACAAACTTCACTTTCCTGTTGGAAAAGTCTGTCTAACAGTGAGATAAAGACGTGATCAGGTTTTGAAGACATCATAGACTTAAACTGATGTAGATTTTATTACATAAGTCTTTGGTTCAGTAGATACAATCAGTTTTTCCCTCATGTTTTCACTCAGAGTGAGTCTCTGTGTCTCAGTCTGGTCTTTGGTTCTAAGTGACATTTTAAAAAAAAACTAAACCATCACTTTTTTATCGTGTTTGTCTTCATGTCCTGTCCCCCGTCCTGTCCCCCGTCCTGTCCCCCATCCTGTCCCCCATCCTGTCCACCGTCCTGTCCGCCGTCCTGTCCACCGTCCTGTCCCCCGTCCTGTCCCCCATCCTGTCCACCGTCCTGTCCCCCTTCCTGTCCGCCTCTACTCAAAGCTCTCCAGGATCGGTTCGTGTCCCGTCTCTTTTAGGAAGCGCAGTAGATCGTCCGGGCGAATCCCCATGGTGGCGCTGTTGGTCATTGGGTGGAAATACACCATCTCATGTCCTCCTTCCACCAAGTCCTTTTCTAAGACAAACTTCACACTCTGGTCCTTATCAAAGAGCAGAGCGAGAGCTGTCGCACAGCCTTGACCCACCTGAGACAAAGGACAGACGAGGGAGACAGAGGACAGACGAGGGAGACAGAGGGGACGCAGAGGACAGACGAGGGAGACAGAGGGGACACAGAGGACAGACGAGGGAGACAGAGGGGACACAGAGGACAGACGAGGGAGACAGAGGACAGACGAGGGAGACAGAGGACAGACGAGGGAGACAGAGGGGACACAGAGGACAGACGAGGGAGACAGAGGGGACGCAGAGGACAGACGAGACAGACGTGTCAAAGTAGTTAATATGTATTTTCAACTCTTCTCGTCTCTGATCAGTTTCTTATTGATGATTATTGATTATTGATTGATAAAGAGAGTGAGACATCTTTGAGATGGACATGTTTGTCCTGGTTCTGGACATTTGACCAGTCCTCACCTTCAGTTTGTCTAACATGGCCGCCTCGTCTGCAAAACGCAGGTTTCCACTGCCAACACCGAGCTTTTTGGCGAGGTCGTTGAGATTGACCTGGACGAGTGAGAGAGAGAGAGAGAGAGAGAGAGAGATGAGGTCACACACACACTCATGTTTGTGCTTCTATCATAGTGAGGACCCTCATAGACATAACACATTCTCCAGCCCCTGACCCTAACCTTCACATATACCCAATTCTAACCCTAAAACCAGGTCTTAACCCTGAAAACCTTGTGAGGACCAGACCAAATGTCCCCACAAGGTTAGGTTTGGACGTGTTTTGGTTCTTACAAGGATAGAAAGACACACACACACACACACACACCTGTGTGTCGTGACGAGTAGAAACCAGCCACAGTGTTTTCTTTTTCTTGTCCTTTAAGAAGAGGTTTTTGGTGACGGCTCCTCTGACGTCCTGTAGGTGGCGCATCATCTCCTCCACTGTGAACAGCTGTGAGGGAGGAGGGTAACCAACTGTGATGTCACTAACTGGTAGGTAAACTGGTCTTAATAGGTGACCAGTCTAACGATTCTCAGTCGAGCAGGTCATTGCGTCTTCACCTTCAGATGTGAGGACACCTGCAGGAC
>JAFBJR010000369.1:108284-126529 GCA_016785285.1 Brachirus orientalis | reverse complement strand
TGTGAGGACACCTGCAGGACCTTCAGATGTGAGGACACCTGCAGGACACCTGCAGGACCTTCAGGTGTGAGGACACCTGCAGGACACACTCACTGTTGGTCTGGAGTAGAAGTGTTTGCTCTTGAGCAAAAAAACATCTTTGCCACATTGTGAACACTGTTTCCACACGGTAGAACAGTGGCTAACACTGTTGCCTTGCAGCAAGAAGACCCAGGTTCTGCATGAAGTTAACACGTTCTCCCCGTGTGTGTGTGTGTGTGTGTGTGGTTTGTCCAGGTTCCTGTCACAGACCAAAAACCTGCAGAGGTCAACTGTGTTTGAAGTGACCTGTGATCGACCGGTGACCTGTTTCTCTTTATCATATTCCATCAACTATCAAATTAATATATTATATTATATTATATTATATATTAACAATATCATTATTATATGAATTGCAACCCATTAGTTACAACACGAAAACGATTCAACTGTCCATGTCAGCATTCAGGAGCCAAAACTAAGAAATGCTGTTTTCGCGCCCCCTGCAGGTGACAGTGGGTCCTCGCGGTGCATACGTGTAAAAACGTCCTCTGTTTATTTATGATGTGACGTCACCACAGAACAAGTTTCTATCCGATAATATATATATTTTTTAAATATAATCGGCTAAATTCGGCAGGAAACTTGAACAAGTGCAACATTCATTTCCTTGTAAAGACGCGTGGAGGGAGGACAGGCTTCTTCACGTACAACGGCAGCTTCTTTTACAACTGACGCTCGTCTGTGGTGTTTACACAGCGTTCACTGACGCCGAATGGAACAGTGAGATTATTCCAACTGTTCAGTTGCAACAAGCCACTTTCAGGTTGCTTATTAAATAAACAGTCAACGAAAAAGATTGAAATGTCGAAGTTTCCTAATGAGATTCACGACGTAACACGTGACGCTTGTGTTTGTGTTTAAAAGAAACTATTGGGTTTTACCGGCGGGTGGTCAACACACGTGGTCTGGACATTTAGAGTGTCCAGATACTTGTCCAGCTCTGAGCGCAGACTCTCCGACATCTCAGCTTTTAAACGAAGTCTTCATCGACAAACAGGCCAACGCACACTCTTCTTCTCTGACGACATTTACTGCAGCTGCCGTGACGAGCGCCACCCCGCGGACACTTGAAAAACGAACAGGAGAAAAAAAATGATTTGACTTTGTTAAAGATTAAAAAAGACAACAAGCTGTTTGAAATTATACATAACAATAAAATAATATGTGCAAATAATAATATTGCAGTTGGCTGATGTTCATGTAAGGAGTGTCTTTATTGTCTTCTAACTCCTGCTAATAATAAAAGTGTCATTTATAGAGCGTCCTTAAAAACAAATTAGCTTTGCGTCCAAAACAAAGAAATGATTTATTTTATGAAGAAATAAAATAAATCAAAGGGCTAGGGTTTTTGTCAAATGTATTCAAAACGGATGAAACAGCGCTGTTTTTTCTGTGGATACATTTTGGATACTAAGTCACACAAGCACACCCAGTATCACAAGATATTATATCTTATTATTAATATTTTGATATATTATATCATATTATAAAACAATATATCATATTATACTATTATATCATATCATAATGTCATATATTATATTGAAATAGCATTAATGAAATCCACATTGAACCCTGTAAATATTCTGTCCAGTGTGTCATTTTAGATCAATAATTCTAAATCTATTTCAAAATTGTTATGACTTATTGGGGGAAAATAATTAGATAGTCAACAGTTAATTTCAGATACTTGATAAAGGTAAGGAAGAATAGCAACACACACACATGTAAAATGAAGTTAGATTTTATTTATGTCATTTTCACAATACAACAAAAGTCAAAATAGATGTATCAGCGTCACCTTTGCAAGGCTGTAGTACAACCACTGTGCCAGCAGGTGTCGCCCACGAGCTGCACGACTGAAGCTTCGAGCAGTGAAGCACTTTTCAATACAAAGGTCCAAAATATCCACCAGATGTTCACACAAACAAATGAATAAATGGAAAAGAGATGATGTCACGGAGTTCAAAGGTCATGATGTCACGGAGTTCAAAGGTCATGATGTCACAGAGTTCAAAGGTCATGATGTCACAGAGTTCAAAGGAGATGATGTCACAAATATGAAAACATGACTGTCCATTCATCAGTGTCGCTGAGGATGAATCAGTGACTTTGACACTGACAAACACTAATGGCCAGCAATGAGGAAGAGGATGTTCAGAAGGTCGAGGCTGGACAGGAGGACGGTCCTAGTGAGGACGCCAAGAAGGCGACAACCTCCAAGTCCACCAGGTCAAAGCCGGGTCAACATGTTTACTTTGTCGCTGTTAGCACATTCACCGCGCAGGATGAACAGATGATGACCTCATATGTGGGCAGGACCGGCTTCAGAGACTTGGGCTCGTACACGTGGTCCCTGTGCCGCGAGTTCAGAACCACACCCAAGTGGCTGCAGAACATACTGACCGTCTCAAAGATCAACTTGGTGAGGAGGCCTCCACCTCCGCCCAAACCCAAAATCAAATACCCCAAGCTGCGCATGATGGAGGACTAGACCCTGAAGACAGGGTAGGACGTCTCTGTGTGGACAAGCAGGAGTTCACACATGTCCAAGTCAAGGTCAAGTATATATTTACATAGCAGATGTCTCTTCTCTCAGCTTCTTCCTGTAGGGGTCGCCAAAGCAGATCATCTGGCTCCATCTTGTCTCTTCTCCACTGTGTCCCCTCATGTCCTCATGAACCGTCTCTGTGGTCTTCTTCCATGTCCAACATCCTTGTCCAATACAATCACTGTCCCGCTTCACATGACCAAACCATCTCAACCTTCACTCTCTGACTTTATCTCCAAACCCACTGTCCATAGCTTTGGACGGTTGACCGCAGGTCGCCATATCACCCGTCTCACTGACACTCACACGCAGGATCCTGTCTGTCTGTCCCATCATCTACAAACAGCATAGTCCACAGAGACTCTGAGGACCGTCAGAGCTGAAGACACTAGAACTCAAAGACAGTCCTTAGGTGACGTAGCTCTGTAAAGACGGAGGTTCTCGTCCTTTGAGCTGCTGTGGAGAAACAATAGTAACCAGGTGACTGTGATCCTCTGGGATCCAGAATAAAGCAGCAGCAAAGCTAAAGATCACTGGCGTTAGTTAGTCAGCCTGAAAAAATAACCAGAACAAGTAGCTGCCACCTCGACCTGAAGAATTATGAATTCATATATATCATGATTTAGTTATTATATATTTGTAATAATTGGTCAATTATAATAATTATAATTACTCATGTTACAATTTAGTTGCGTGGAAATTAAATTATATTACCAAAGCTTACAAAATGATTAAACCATACTAACAACACGTTTATACTAGTTTTTACTACTGTTAATTTACCAAGTGAGGTTTATTTTACCGGCACAAAATACACATTATTGAACATCTGGTAGTAAACGAAACAACACTAACTACACTGTACAACAATGAATATTCCGTGACATACTGAACCATCATCCAGCCTTTTTCATGGGGTGAAAGGTCTGGAGAAGACGCCAGTCCATCACAGGACAAAGAGGCAGAGACGTCAAATTAGTGTCCACTTAACCAGAGAACCTGCTGAGAACACACACACAGGTTTGCTCAACTGTTCTTCTGAGGACATAGAAGTGGGTCCATTTATTTGGACATTCCATGGACAGCTCAGGCCGAAGAGTTTGGAGATTAAGTCAGTGCGTGAAGGTTGAGATGTTTGGTCACGTGCAGACAAAGTTCATGAGGACATGAGGACAGTTGGTGTAACAGAAGAGGACACAGGGGAGAGGACAAGAAGGAGGCAGAAAGGTCACGAGGACAGCTCGTGCTGGTCCTCCGAGATAAGGCTCTGCCGCACCGAGACCAGGTTTTGGTCCTCGCACTAAGACAACCACTATGCTAACAGGTGAGTAAGCAGATTGTACAAATAGCTGGGAGGAGACCAAGGACAAGGTGGAGGGATAATATGTCCTCACTGGCCTGGGGACACCTGGGGTGGACGACGATCTCCATGACAACTCCCATGATCCCATGAGCGATTGACAATGGACGGACGGATGGACGGACGATGCAGAATGAGAATAACTGCAGCTCCTGTCAAGGCAAACAAGGTAAGCAAAACTGAGACAGACAGTTGCAGAGGGACTTGTTGACCTTCTTTCTTCTGTCAGATCTTGACTCTAGGACCAGACTTAACCTGTGAAGACTCAACACAATATTTCTCTAACAGCACGAAAGAATCCTTCATCATTAGCCAGGTGAGTTGATCAGAATAATAATTATTAATATTATTAATGTAAGGTCTTGCTTACCATTATTAAGAACACAAGGGATAGGACAGGATGAGGACAGTGGTCCGCTGTGGCGCCCCCTAAAGGGAGAAGCTAAAAAGAAGACAAAGTTTTATGACAGACAGAAAGACCAACAGCTTTCGTCTCCCTCTGAGCTCAAAATGCTGTCTTTGTCTCCAAAGTTCAGTGAGGAAGAGGAACTGCCTCAAGGTGAGTAAGAGGGGTTTGACAGAAAGTGACCTGAGGAGGGCAGCGTTGCCCCTCTCAGTGTGCAACCTGCCACAAAATGATCATTATAATTAGAAGAAGAGTCTGGAGGCAGGTGTCAGCTGATTGAAGCACAATGAAACACGAATAATCAAAGGTGAACACGCCGCGCCGTGTGAACGTCAGGTTTACATACAAAGTCAGTGCACAGACATTTCTATCGTGGCCATCACTCGAGTTGAAATCTTCAACTTTGGCGAAGAATCATGGTGACGCGATGACATCACGTACTCGCCAGCAGCCACACTCCACTCATGATGGAAGGGAAGAGTATGGTTTGTGTGTGTGGGCACTCGGATCTCTACGTCTGCAGAGAAGAAACCGCCTTCTTGTGTTGTTTCACAGCATCATACGGAGCCGGACACAACTTGGCGAGTTTCACTGTTTACTTCGGGAACTCTGTTAGGATGAGAACCGCTTCTTTGCTAGCTCATATCGAGGCCTACGGGCGTTTCGTCCCGGGCTGTGAAGTGTCTGCTCGTCATGTGAAAGTATCACTGGTTTCTTCTCTGCAGATGTTTCCACAACAGAGAGCAACAATGCTCTGGTTGATGGTGAAAAGAAATTCTAAGTCTATTGTTTCGGTTATGCACCACATGTGGTGCAATAAATGTGATGGAATCGACGCAAAAGATCACATCTGGTGTGAACATGGCATAAGTATGTTTGGTTTTATTAAAAAATAAGTCTTGAGTGTAAAAATGTGTCCTTTGTGTTAATTCTACATACACAGTCTACATATTTTTACTATCAGCCTGAAAAGACTCACTAGAAAACGTCCTGTCCTCAGACGTCAGGCATGAGTGAAGTGTTGAAGATTAACAGAGAAACTGAATCGTAAAATAAAGGAGAAAAGAAAAACCTTCTCAATACATTTCTTTCTCTGAAAGTAGAAGCCAGAAGGTCGCTACATTTGTTGCTAGTTGCTTTTGTAATAGTAAATTCAACTTCTTTGTTTCAGCCACTAGAGACGCCAAACCTCCCCCTTCTTTGCATAAGGTACCAGGTCCTTTTGTCTTTGTAAACTGTGATGTCTAGACTCAACTTTGCACCTAAATACAAGATCCTGCAGGATACCTCAGGTGTAAAACACCAACGGGGGGTCGGCGCCAATGCCTGCAATAGACAAAAGAGCGTGAAAAACCCTTTCTGGAGGGGCCAACCCCTGCAGCTGACAAAGGATGTGAAAGGGGTGTTCGTCGTCATATTCGAGGTCTTTCAGCATCTTGACCGCTCGGGTGCTGATCGAACTCCCTTGCAAAGGAAAAATAAAACCTTGTCAGCCGGCAGAAGTCTCTATTTCATTTCTCCACCAGCAACAGAGAATTTTTTTTAAAAAAAACACTGTAGTTTGGTCTGTTTGGTTTGCTTTAAAATAACTTTTATTAACTTATTTTATTAACACTTCATTCTGTTTCCGTGTGGATGTGACCTTAAACTTCTTGTCACCTGGGAAATTAAAACATCTGAGGACCACTGGAATTATGGCTAGCTAGTTAGCATCCTTAACTAGGTAGCAGATTTTTATCCAAACAAGAACAAGCTAGGTGGACAGAAAGCAGCTATGAAGTAGGTTTTAGCCTCATTAAATCATAAGTGCTGTGGCCTTGAGGACTTTGTCAGGGTTTAGGAAACACCATGACCTTCTGGTGGCCTCAGACCACGGCCTTGTATCTATACTGGTACTATTAGACCTGAGTGTTGACCATAACATTTTATTACAGAGGCTTGTTATTGGTATCAAAGGAACTGCACTAAACTGGTTTCAATCTTAAAGATCCCAGTTTGTTCATGTTAATGGTGAATTTTCTTTACCTACTGGACTTCATCATGGAGTTCTACAAGGTTCCATTTGTTGGAAACATTTTCCTTGTCGAAGCAGAAACCAGGAGACGTTGAGAGATCTTTCAAGCAGAAGTTAGTCTTTATTGAGAACTCACTGTGCGTCGCTGTAGTCATCCAAGCCCGACAGTATCACCCAGACCTTCACATTGTCATAGAGACAAGGGCACAGTCTGGCCTTAAGACTAGCATTGACATTTAACGTTGCGGTACCAGGCTTCAAGACTGTACGGGCGGACAGAGACGCTGCGCAGAGCGGTAAAAAGAGAGGAGGGGGGGTTTGCTCATGCTCTTTTGCACAGTGTCTCTTCATGGGACTTATATTAACTTGACTACATTAGTCTCTACATAACTGGGTTTGTTGTTGTTTTTTGCACAACCGGTCATAACATTCATCTTTACTCGTACCCAGTGTGCTCTTGTTTATATGGGAAAAAAAAAAAATAAATAAAATAAATAAATAAAATAATTGTATTGGATGTTCTTCTTCCTGTCTTCCTTACCTGATGTGTATGCTGCTGTATCAAAAGAATTTCCCCTCGGGGATGAATAAAAGTACTTCGTATTCGTATTCGTAACTTCTGACCCTGTCGGGTGGTCAGGAAGTGCAAGTGCAAAGCTCCATGTCTCAGTCACCTGGGCTGCCAGACTTGATGTCATCATCTTTACCTCAAAATGTAAAACCCAATGTACAAAACTTTTTAGTTTACTATTATGTTGGAACCTAGATTTAAGCATTTTATACATTTGTAATCCAACAGGTTCTAGGACCAATTCTTTTTACTTTATACATGCTTCTCCTAGGTAATATTATTACAAAACACAAGCTAAATTCCCACTTATGCAGATGACACACAGTTATACATATCCATATCCAGGTCTACCACGGCCTCCAGGTCTACCACGGCCTCCAGTTCTACCACGGCCTCCAGGTCTACCACGGCCTCCAGGTCTACCACGGCCTCCAGTTCTACCACGGCCTCCAGTTCTACTGTAAAGAACTTTGGAATTATTTTTGAGCCAGATTTGTCATTTGACCCGCACATACATTTAAAGTTAAACTTAAGACTTTCCTCTTTAATGAAGTTTATAGTTAGGGCTGGTCCAAGTCAACTCTAAACCATTTGTTTAGTTATGCTGCCATAGAACTAGACTAGACTGCTGGAGGAACAGCCATTATGCAGCGAGCACACTCTCCTTCTCCCTCCCTCGTCTCCTCATCAAAACTCATGACAATAACATTGTTTTCTCTCTCTCTTTGTTCTTATTTCACAGATATCCCTGATTCCAGAGCTTCAACACCACAGCTCAAACATTATAACTATAACACTAATTACCATATATTATGTAGCTACTCATTACTGCTAACATTAATATTATCCTTATCCACCCTTCACCGACAGCTTGTCTTCTTCTGATAATTGTTATTGATGTCACTGATTCTTCTGATCATTCTGGTCTCTGTCTTCTTATCTTTTCTCTCTGTAATAGTTGATGTTTTGTTTGTAACTTGTAACCTGCTGCACGTCTGTCCGTCCTGACAGAGGGACACGTCCGTCCTGACAGAGGGACACGTCTGTCCTACAGAGGGACAGACACATCCGTCCTGACAGAGGGACACGTCCGTCCTGACAGAGGGACACGTCCGTCCTGACAGAGGGACAGACACATCCGTCCTGACAGAGGGACACGTCTGTCCTGACAGTGTTGACTTTAGTGTTTGATGAGTTGCCATGGGCAGGTACAACAAATACAAACATTGTCGTCTTGTTCATATTTTATCTCCACTCTGAAAATAATACAAACATGTGCTTGTTTAATCTGATCGAGGAAAAGAAACAGAAACTAAACAGTGTGATGCAGAACATGGACAATTATTATTTATCATATCATTTATCATTACCATTACCATTATCATGTGTTTACACGTCAAGTTGCCGTGTGGGGAGCCTCATTTACACGTCATGTTGCCGTGTGGGGAGCCTGATTTACACGTCTTGTTGCCGTGTGGGGAGCCTCACTTCCACGTCATGTTACCGTGTGGGGAGCCTCACTTCCACGTCATGTTACCGTGTGGGGGCCTCATTTACACGTCATGTTACCGTGTTTACACGTCATGTTCCCGTGTGGGGAGCCTCATTTACATGTCATGTTACCGTCTGGGGAGCCTCATTTCCACGTCGTGTGGGGAGCCTCATTTCCACGTCATGTTACCGTGTGGGGAGCCTCATTTCCACGTCATGTTGCCGTGTGGGGAGCCTCATTTCCACGTCATGTTGCCGTGTGGGGAGCCTCATTTCCACGTCGTGTGGGGAGCCTCATTTCCACGTCATGTTGCCACGTGGGGAGCCTCACTTCCACGTCATGTTACCGTGTGGGGGCCTCATTTACACGTCATGTTACCGTGTGGGGGCCTCATTTACACGTCATGTTACCGTGTTTACACGTCATGTTACCGTGTTTACACGTCATGTTCCCGTGTGGGGAGCCTCATTTACATGTCATGTTACCGTCTGGGGAGCTTCATTTCCACGTCGTGTGGGGAGCCTCATTTCCACGTCATGTTACCGTGTGTGGAGCCTCATTTCCACGTCATGTTGCCGTGTGGGGAGCCTCATTTCCACGTCATGTTGCCGTGTGGGGAGCCTGATTTACACGTCTTGTTGCCATGTGGGGAGCCTGATTTACACGTCTTGTTGCCGCGTGGGGAGCCTCATTTCCACGTCATGTTACCGTGTGGGGAGCCTCATTTACACGTCATGTTGCCGTGTGGGGAGCCTCATTTACACGTCGTGTTACCGTGTTTACCTGTCATGTTGCCATGTTTACACGTCACGTGTGGGCAGCGGGCACTCCTCCTAGGAACATTTGTGAAGCTTCACTGTTTTGTGGCTGCGTGACATCTTCATGGACTCGAGACAGAATGACAGACGTTTCTACTCCTGCTAAAGTTCATGTGCATGTTTGAAGCAGTTTTATATAAAAAAACAAACATGTTTTATATGAATGGCCAAATAAATGAAAAGGAAAATAAAAACAAAAAACAAAACTGTGAATTTTAAATCCAAACTTTTAATGGAATGAGGTGAACTTTGACCTGGTTGTTGTTACATGTGGACTGTCAGAGACACTAACACTCTGTGTTCATCATCGGCTCCAAGGCCTCGGCCAACATCTCATTCTCATGGTCTTCATTGTCCCCAGGTCCTGGAGTCAGCTGGTGTGCTGAGTGTTGACCTTTCACCTTGAAAATGTCACACTTCTCAGGAAGCAGGCCTTTGTCGAAGAGCACAGACGTCAGGTAGGAGAACAAGATGATGGCAGCGGTGGCTGACAGCATGGAGATGGTCTTCACTGGAGCATACTGGACATAAACACCGTCCTCAAGAGCAGATCCTGGGAAGTGGAGGACAACTGGAAGTCCTAATGATGGGACTCCACTGAGCAACCTCAGCACCAATCCCACCACAAAGCCCATAACAGCTCCATAACCATTAGAGATGCTGAAGAAGATGATGCAGACAACTTGAGGGAAGATTAAGATGTAGGCCACTTCACCAGCAAGGAACCAGAACAACAGGATGCTGTTCTTTGCAAGGGACAGAGATGTACCAACCAGGCCAACTACCATGATAGTGACACGGATCACCCACTGAATCTCTTTGTCTGATGCCTGGAGAAGACAGTGGAGAAGAAGAGCTGAAGAACTTCCAAACATCTCTCTAACTACCTTCTTTAACCTTCATTTTCTCACCTGTGGCCTCAGCATGTTCTTGTAAATGTTGGCGCTGAGGATAGAAGATGCAGAAATCAGAGCAGAATCAGCCGATGACATCACAGCAGCAGCCACAGATCCAATACCAACAACGGAGATGAAGGACGGGGTGAGGTGCTGCAAGGTGATGGGCAGAATCATAGCTGCTTCTCCACGTTCATATGGAGACGGAGAACCATAGGACGTCAGGTTCCAATCTGCAGAAAACACAGAGGACAGGTGGACACATTATCTGTTTGAGGGACCGTCTCATGATATGACCATCTCAAAGATCCAGGTTCAGTTCAGCTGATCTTTGAGAAATGATTGAAATGACATGAAAAACCTTTGACACCCTGACCACCTCCTGATGCTGAGGAGCAGCATCAGGAGGTGCTCCTTCCAGATGTTTGCCTCCTGCTTCCGTCTCCCCTCTCTTGTGAACGAGACCTCGAGACACTTAAAGTCCACCACTTGGGACAGGGACCACTCCCTTTCCTGGCTGAGAACCATGGCCTCAGACTCATCCTGCAGCTCCCGACAGCCTCTTCAGGGATGGCTGTGAAAAACATGGACCATTCAGATGCATTCAGATGTCCCCAGCTGCCACTGGACGTAGTTGAAGCTCTGCCAGAGATAAGAGTTAAAGACCAGGGTCTGAGCGGATCTTCAGCCAGGTGTTAGCAGCAGACCCTCACTATTTGTTTGGGTCTTCCAGGTCTGTTCAGAATCCTGATCCATCTAATGACCAGGTGGTGATCAGTTGATAGCTCTGCTCCCGTCTTCCTCCAAGAGTCCAGAACATACGGTTGAAAAATCAGCTGATACAACCACAAAGACACCGATTGATCCAAATGAACCAACCTTGGGTGTCTTGGTGCCAAATGCATCGGCAAACGCCCTTATTTTTGAACAGAGGATGTGGACAAACCGTGGCTAGCACAGATGTCCAGCAACAGAACACCATTCGGGTGCAGATCAGACAGGCCGTTCCTCCCAGATCACTCCCTCCCTCCAGACCATGCTGTCATGGCCCACATAAGCACTGAAGTCCCCCAGCTTTCCAAGGACTCAGAAAAGAGCGACTACCTGCCGTTGGTGGCACAAACAACAGTCAGGGATCATTCCTCAACGTGAAACTGCGGGGAAATAACACCAGCCATGTGCCTCTCCCCCACTGCAACTCCAGCAAAGAAAAGAGTCCCGCCGCAGGAGCTCGGGCGCCTTCTTGACTAAAGAGCTGACATTCCAGTTTCCACAGGCGGGTTCGACTGACTGCCAAGGGCTCTGCCTTTGACCAACATCTGATCCACTTAGCTCCGGACCCTCATGAGTCCTACTGCAGGTGGTGAGCCCACAGCAGGATGGACCCATATCCCTGAGCACTGAGCCAGGCATTTGTGGACCGGGCCCTTCCGCAGGCCTGACTGTTGAGTGTGGTTGAAGATGTTTACTTGTCTGTGAGCTTTACCTTGTCCCTGTTGATAAAACGGGATGTTCTGGAGATGTAGTTCTGATCCATCAGAGTCAGAACCAGGCTCTGATCTCTGTGGAAGCGGATGTTGTGACCCACCAACAGTGAAGTTGGTCATCATGTTTTGGTGTCATGATTGTTGCTCAGGAGGACGGGTAAGTGTCTTATTTTGGGCCAAGAGGACATTCAAAGTGGATTCAAGGACAAGTGGTGCTTACAGCGCCCTCTGTTGGATGACAAGGTAACGAATTTTAAAACTTAATGTAAGCAGGAAGTCACCTAAGATAGAAATGTCCTTGAAATGATTATCGTACAGTCAAGGTTTAGCTTTAAAACTGTGAATCTAATCTGTCCGTGGGTTCAAATAAAGGGTCTGGACTCTTTAATATAAACATAGGATTTCATCCAAACCTGTAGATGCAGCAGCTGCTCCGATCAGTGCAGGTGGGATGATCAACACAGGTAAGAGGAAAGCAGAGATCACGCTAGTGACCTTGGCGGTGGCTAAGGAAGAGGATGCTAATGTCCTTTGGTAGAGGGCCTGATATCCAAGACTCGAAAATGTCTACAGAAAAAATGAAAGTATAAATATAATAGTTTATTTGAGAACAAAATGTCTGCCTGCTAATAGTCTGTCTACAACTTTAGCTTCACTTTGAACGTCATGTGTATAAATAAAGTTTGACTGATGGATCATCGTGCGTCGACCACACTTACGAAGAGGAAGAACTCATCAACAATGATCCAGATGTTTTTTAGTTCTGGTGAACCAATCCAGGGAGCGTGTAAGGTGTTGTTCATCAGAGTGCTGCTAATGTCCGAGCAGTTAGGGTTCGTCAGAACAAAGGGAACGCAGAGCCACTGCAGAGACAGAGGACACGACAGATAAACCGCAGACGCACACACACACACACACACAACGTCCAGCTCATTGTCAAATCCACTCACCATACTGATGAATATAAGGACGAGCTGTATAACGTCTGTGTAGGCCACAGAGTAGAGGCCTCCTAACAGTGTGTAGATGATGACGACAGCAGCCGAAATGCACACGCACACGCTGTAGGACACGTCCATGATCACACTCATGGTTCCTCCTGTCAGACACATGGACGTCTTAGTTAGTGGACGTCTGTGGAGACACAGTCTGTGTGTGCATGTTCAAAACCTCCTTGTTTCTTCACTGTGAACTGCTTTGCTACTCACTGTGTTTACATGCAGGTTCAAAGCGTCACGTTAGTCCAAGTTAAATAGAACTAACACACCGAGATAATTTGACTCAAAGTCCCATTACTCCTGCGGTCCTGATGGCTAAATGTTAGGGTAACGGTCTATGTCTTGTTAGGGACACTTCTATTCTTTGACCTTAGCTTAACAACTTACACATCATTGAAGCCTCAGTGTAACGTTGGTTCCTATAAATCTATATTGCTCCTAAATCTGCTGATATGCAGTCCTTCCTTGCTTCCCAAGGTCGTGTGCAGGTATCAGTAGAGGACGGACATCTTGTCCTGTAGCTTTGTCTCTAAGCTAAACAATCATATGCCTTGACTCGAGGTTTCACTGCCAGTGAAGGCCAAATAGAGTTTTCCCTTACACGTCTATGAGGGTCCTCACTATGTATCTGTTACTGTGTGAGGACCAACAATTGTCAGGACATTTTGACAGAGTGAGGACATTTGGACAGAGTGAGGACATTTGAGAAAGTGAGGACATTTGGACAGAGTGAGGACATTTGGACAGAGTGAGGACATTTGGACAGAGTGAGGACATTTGGACAGAGTGAGGACATTTTGTCAGAGTGAGGACATTTAGACAGATTGAGGACATTTGACAAAGTGAGGACATTTGGACAGAGTGAGGACATTTTGTCTGGTCCTCACTTCTTTAAAGGGCTTTTTCAGGGTTAAGACCTGGTTTTAGGGTCAGGGTTAGGCATCTAGTTGTGATGGTCAAGGTTAGGGTAAGGGACTAGAGAATGTATTATGTCTATGAGGGTCCTCACTATGATAGAAGCACAAACGTGTGTGTGTGTGGCTGGTCTTCCTCATGTTGTGGGGACCTAAATGTGTCTCCACACTCACATTATGGGGACTTGTCTTCCTTATGGGGACAAAAATCAAGTCCCCATAACGTAAATGACTCCATTTTAAGGTGAAGACATGTTTTAAAGTTAGGCTGAGGTTAGGGTTAGGTTAAGGTTAGAGGTCAGGGTCAGGGTTAGGACACTAGTAATTATGGTTAAGGTTAGAGAAGGTCTGCAGGAAATGAATGGAAGTCAATGGGATGTCCTCTGTAGTCATGGAAACCAGCGTGTGTGTGTGTGTGTGTGTGTACATGTAGCTTACCCAGACCAACAAGAGCGAGGGGCATCCATAATATATCAAGCAGAAGTGTGAAGAAACACATTCCAGCTGTGAGCACTTTTCCATATTTGACATGGAAAGGATCCAGAACTGTCATACACTTCTTTTCTCTCAGCGGCTTAGTGAACAGCAGACCACCTTCATTCAAAGACGACAGCACACACACGTCACCATCAATAATAATATTATCAATAGATAAGATGATAATCCTAATGATTAAGTAAACGTTAACTCAAAAACCTACACAGAAGAAAAGATATGCTGTATGCGGCTGTGATGGTGGCTGCTCTTATTAGTCCCATCGACGGCGTGTACACGATCTCAGCCGTGCCAACAATCATGGCTCCTCCCACCCACGTAGCTACATCATGGATCGACATGTTTGAGTGGATGATGAAGCACAGTCAGTGACAAACTTTAAAATCAAACATGACTCCAAACACTTTATGATAGAGAGAAAGTCAAAGTGAGCAGTAATGCTGTGGCTGATGTTTGGAAATCAGAGCAGTGATGACAGCAACCGTTGTGTTCGCTGGACTGAAACCTTCCAATTCGTTCATTCAAAGATTCGTTCACCAAATCGTTCACCAGATGGTTCACTTCTTCCTGTATGACTGATTCACAGCAGAACGGGTTGTGATTCTTGTCACTGTCAGCGCTGTCGCTAAATCGGCTAAACCAGCTAAACCGGCTAAACCGGCCTCCTCTGTTAAATAATCATGAGATTTGAAACATTTCCTTTGTCATATCCTTGGATGGTTAATAATGCACGCACACTTTGAACGGTTAACGGACTTTACTAAACGTCTGCAACAGCACTCACATACAGGTAGCATGGGGCAGGAAGTAGCACAAGGAAAACAGGGCCCCGCCTCTAAACACCTCTAAACATTCCTGGTTAATGAATAAAGGTTCCGGGGTGCAGTTTCCCACATAACACCATAACACATAGTTTCAGTCTGTAACATCCTTGATAAATGTTGGAGATGAACACATGATCAGAGAGCTGCACTTATTAATATAATTAAGACTTGGTTAGGGTTAACCCTAAACCCTTATACAGAAATGACAAGTTATTTTGTTTAGTAATAGAATCTAACTTTGCATCATAAAAACATCTTCTTTGTTAACTTTATATCGCTCCATGTCAACACAAACACTTTTATTTTGAAAGTCTGCGAAACATCCATCATCACTGATATTTTTTTATTGTGATATGATTAAAAAATATGATATTATTTTAGATCAAATGGAGCCAAAGGTCAACTGAGATTCAGATTCACTTCCTGTTTCTGCAGCAAACTGCTGATTTCTTTTCAGCTGCTAAAACGATCAGGTCCTCGGTAACCAGTAGGTGGCGCTGTAATTCTATCTGAAAGTTGGCAGTTGAACGGTTTCAGAATGGGAAACAGCTCAAACTTGAACGGGTGTTCGTCTCAAAGGTCTCTAAATATTTACATAAAAGTTCATATTTAAAGACCTTTGTAAATTAAAAGTTTGGAGGAGGAAACTGTTAAAATGTCAAGTGTGAATTGAAGTGGTGTCAGCTGACTTCCTGTTAGCTTTAGAACTTAGCTTCAGGAGGCTTTTGTTCACCTGTTGTGAGGACACGTTTCACAGACGCACTCACCGGCTGTAGCATGGGGCACTTGTCCAAGTCCTGCCTGCTGCCTTAAGATTAAAGGTTAAAGGTTTTGTGTTTAATGTTCTAGGTTATGAAAATGAAGAATTCATGCAATTCATTTAACCCAAGAAAAACAGTCTAATTTTAAAAAGGTTCCTGTTGTTGCTTGAGTTCAGGAAGAATATATTTATTTTATCTATTTCTTTATTTTTTGAGGAAAGATTATTCTGAATTTTAATTCTGAAAAACAGAGCTGAACATTTATTGTTTGTTTTGGACAGGATTTGATCTCAATTCAGATTTGACTGATTCAGTGTGAGACAAACGAGTGACATGTAAAACCTCATTCCACATGTGACTCGGCGTCACAGGCGTGTGAACATTCACATATGATGACACACATCAAAGATCAAAATGCACTATATTATAAATGTACAGGGTCTGTTCAGAAACGGACTGTCTTCTGTTTATTACGTGCTCTCATTCTTGAGCTCTGGTTCTGGTTCTGGTTCTGGTTCTGATGATCGTCACACGTATCTTTACAAACTTTGTCACTTCAGTCTTTATTCTTTATATCTGACAGATAAAAATACAATATGAAAAGCCCTATATATGGCAGACTGTAAAAATGTAAATCTGTATTTTAGCTGAGTGGACAGTTGATGAATTATTTATGTCTTTGAAACAGTTTGAAATGTAACAGCTTCACAGTTTAAAATGACACTATCAGACTGATATCAGTATCAGTAGATACTGGAGTTTGTGACATCGGTGTCTCTATCAGCAAAATGAATCACATTCTTTTGTGCTTTTCAGAAAAAAAACCAAACATTTTGCCCTGTTTTTAAAGTCTTTTTTAAAAAAACCAGTCTTATTGAGTTTGTATATAATCAGATTTACTTTGCTTGGACTCGTCCTCACCTGTCATTGTGAAGATCCCCACCATCCAGCTGATGCTCCTGTTTCCCAGCAGAGCCATATTCATAACACTGGCTCCACTCTTCTTCTGTTCCCTCCTGGACTTGAACGAGGCCCAGATGCCGGTGCCGAGGACCAGCAGGTAGAACAGAACCATCATGATCACTCCTGGGATGTTCACAGCCATGATGGAGCAGCTCCACTGACTTCCACATGAGTCCATATCAGACTAAGTGAGCAATTAACTGGAGAAACTGGAAAATCTGGAAGGAGAGCAGTGATAAGATGTTCCACCAGAGTCTAAGGAATCAGAATAATGTATTATGCAGCTGTGGAATATGACACAGATCACACAGATATACCCTGTATACCCACTACTTATGTCAAGTGTTGTAGCAACATGTTCATAAGACCTTGGCGAGAGCAGAAATAATGTCTTCGTCCCTTTCATTGCGACAGCACAGAGCATCAAGGCCGTCGGTGCACGGCTTCAGAACTGAGTCACTGTTTGGGTTTTAATCCCCTGTGACTTTCTGTTCGAGGTCATCAACAACGGATCCTGCTGAGATCCTCAGTCGACACTTGATGAACATTTTATACAAATTCTTCATTTGAGAACTGATTTTACGATGTGACTCTTTGCTGTTTAAAGCATTAACGTCGTCGCTGCGCTTCACTTAGCAGAGCTTTTGAATGATATGTGAAAATAGCAGGGTTTACACTCATCGTGTCATCCTTGACCTCAGGTCAAGACACAGACGGTGGGGTGACCTTTCCTGACCTCTGGAACAGGACACTTTAGCCCTGTTCTTAATTGTACATTTTCTAATTTTATTGATTGTTATTTTATTGGTTTATTGATTTTCCTTATTGTTTTATTGTGTATTTTACGCCTGCTAACTTGTTGTGTGAAGCACTTTATGAATTGTGTTGATATTCTAAAGAGCAGTATAAACAAAAATTGATTGATGGATCGATCGATTGATTGATTGATTTTAATCATTGATTAGGTCGTCTTACTTAGCTTAACTTAGTTGTCCGTCCCCCTGCTCACTTGTCCACCCATCTCTGGAACTCTCTGCCACAGGACATAAAATATTCCAGTTCTTTCAGCTGCTTCAAATCTGGCCTCAAAACTCACCTTTTCAGACGTGTTCCTTTAATCCTGGGACTGGAATGAATGAGCTCACTGTTGCACTTTACTGCTGTTTTAATAGGATTCATGATATTTTACTATTTTGACTGTTATGTTTTACTCTTTATTGATTTTTATCTTCTTGTCTTTTTGTATGGTGACCTGAAAGGTGCCTATAAATAAAATGTATTATTATTATTAATATTACAAATTTAATTCAGCTTTATTTGTAAAGCTTCAAATCACAACATACATGATCCCAAGACTGAAACCTTTACAATATGACAGAGAGAAAAGAGCCAACAGTTCACACCATGAACAAACACTAGGGGGCAGTGGAGAGAAACAAGTCTGACAGAAGGACAGAAGACAGGTGGAGGACAGAAGACAGGTGGAGGACAGGTGGACAGGGGAGAGACAGAAGAGAGAGACCAGGAGCAAATATACAACAGTTGTATCAAGTTTAGAGTCAGTTATGTCATGTTTATAGAACTACAGTGTCATTTATACAAGCAGCAGCA
>JAFBJR010000369.1:82708-95208 GCA_016785285.1 Brachirus orientalis | reverse complement strand
AATGGGAATAAACTGTACATTTCAAAATTGAAGACTGAAGATTGTGAACTTAAATAAAGTTGGTAAATAATATATTTTTTCATGTTTGGCAAAAACAATTGTAATGGTGTGACCTTTGACCTCACTGATATAAAACATCAAGAATTCATTCTCTCCCCCCCGAAGATGTTATAAGATGACTATAAGATGACCTTTGACCTCCCAAATCATCAAATCATCTGTGAGTCTAAAGTGAAAGTTGGTGTGAAGATGTTTTTAGGTCTGTGGAGGGGGCGGAGCCATGGTGACACCATGTGGTGACGAGGGCGGCGACGTTCACCTGGAAGGTGAGGTAGAAATCCTCCTCCACGTTTTCCTCGTAGCTCAGCAGCTCCGCCAAACCGTGAGCCAGCTCCTGCACGCACACACACACGCGCACAGGTCAGGGTTTGATTCCCTTAACATTTGTCTGTGGCTCCCTCTAGTGGCAAAACACATTGAAAACACCTACTGGCATGATCTGCTGCAGGTCGTCCAGAGTCGCAGTTGCCATGCCAACAAGGGCATTTTGGTCACAGGGTACAGTAGGCGGAGTCAGGAGCTTCCTGTAACAGAGGACTCTGTGTCAGCCGAGCCAATCATATTCACATGACATCACATGACATCACATGACATCACATGACATCACATGACATCACTTCCGTGATTAAACTAAACTTTACTCAGGTCAAAATTAAAAAATATTAAAAACTTCTGCATGAAAGTGTAGCAGGTCAGAGGTCGTCAGGACTCATTTACCCTAAAAACACAACACACGCACAGACCTGTAACAGTGGAGAGGGAAGTGGATGTCCAGAGCGATGCTGTTGTAAACGGCTAAACCCATCAGCTGATCACAGAGAAGGTTAAGGAGTTCACGAAGACACACGGAGAAACTTTGTAGACTGACGATAAAAATAAACGTAGACAAAATCCTGTCCACGACAATTTAAATGAAACCAGGCTCCTATTGGCTGACAGCAGCTGTCAATCACACTGGTGTCCACTCACATGTGTGGTCTACTTTATTTTCCTCTAAATGTGAAGATAATTTACTAACCTCAGCCTAACTTTAAAACATGTCTTCACCTTAAAATGGAGTCATTTACGTTATGGGGACTTGATTTTTGTCCCCATAAGGAAGACAAGTCCCCATAATGTGAGTGTGGAGACACATCTAGGTCCCCACAACATGAGAAAGACCAGCTACACACACACAGACAGTTTTGAAGGATACAGTCCCGACCAACTGGAACTCAGAGTAGTTGTCACACTTCCAACTGCTGAACCAATGACAGCGTGAGTCCTTCATGTAGGTGAACATACCTGAGGGAAGGAAGGAAGGAAGGAAGGAAGGAAGGAAGGAAGGAAGGAAGAGGCTGTTATTTTTAGAATTATGCACAAATTAACCAAAAGAGGAATGAAATGTAAAGAAATAAAGACACAAATAAGATTTAATATAATATTTTATTACGGTTTCGTCAGTTTGTCTGAATCATCATTTACTGCATTAATACCTTGACTTTACATTTTTTTGAATGAGCCGAATATTTGATTTTTACAGCTGATGCTCTTCATGACACAACATAGGAGTTCACTGGATGTGGCCCCCTAGTGGCTGGGGTCAGTTGACTTTTATTAATAACAATCATTTCAGGCCAAGCCACTTTACAGAGTGAGTTAACTGAGGAAAGTGAGAAAAGAAGCAAAACAGTGTCTGCTCAAATCAGTGACGTCTGCTGGTGTCGGAGCGATTTAAGGATTTAAGATGAAACTTTTCCAGAGAAACTGAAGTCGACACATGTGGAACAGAAACTGACACACGTGTGTGCGTGCGTGTGCGTGTGTGTGTTTGTGCGTGTGCGTGTGCATGTGCGTGGCTGGGGTTTTCCCTCTGCTGCTAATGAGGGAAACACAGCTCCTGCTGAGTGTGTTTCCTCAGGCCGACGTCTCCTGGCACCGAGAAAGTGAAACAACCGCGGAAAGATGGAAAGAACAACTCGACCACAGAGAGAGAGTTGCTTTATTCTAACTGTAAAATATCCACATCAGTAACAACGTTTTTCGTCTCATATGATGTGACAGAGTTTGTGGACATTGAAGGAAACTTTGGAGCCACAGGGGTGAAAAAATAAAAAGTAGCTTGAAACAAAGTGAAATTTTCGCCACATAACAAACCTTTCCAACAGGAAAGTGAAGTTTGTAAACCACTCACTCTCCCACACCAAAGTCCATAGAGAAAATCAGTGATTTTAGCTCACAGGGACACAGGAGTTGTTGATCCACTGCTGCCTCCATCACTAAGTTCAAATGTCTTATTTTGTCACTTCACTGTTTGAAATCCTTTGTTCAGATTTACCTCAGTGACACAAAGTGACCACATGAGGCAGCAGTAGACCAGCAGTGACACAAAGTGACCACACGAGGCAGCAGCAGACCAGCAGCTCCTGTGTCCCTGTGAGCTAAAATCACTGATTTTCTCTATGGACTTTGGTGTGGGAGAGTGAGTGGTTTACAAACTTCAGTTTCCTGTTGGAAAAGTCTGTCTAACAGTGAGATAAAGATGTGGACATGTTCTGAAGACATCACTCAGTTCATCCACACAGTGACACATTTGTGCGTGTGTGTGTGGAGCATCTCACCATAGTCTGTGTGGAAGATCTGTCGCACCAGCAGCAGGAACCACTCCTTTGTCAGGCCGCCCATGTCAAGCCCCGCCTCCCCGACAAACGTCACCCTCAGCTTCTTCTTCAAGTCGCAGCGCTTCCTCGTCAACTGCAGAAGAAGACACCGAGGGACAGATGAGACGCGTGCACGTGTGTGTGAGTGCATGTGTGTGTGTATATCACTGTGTGTGTGTGTGTGTGTTGTCACCTCATCCAGTGAGTCAGTGAGAAGTTGTGCTCGTCGAACTTTAATGTTGAGGAACAGAAGGTTCATGTCAACTCTCTGCCGGCGAGAAACTTTAGTGACCAGACTTTGCTGCCACACACACACACACACACACACACACACACACACACACACACACACACACACACACACACACACACACACACACACACACACACACACACACACACACACACACACACACACACACACACACACACACACACACACACACACACACACACACACACACACACACACACACACACAGGTCCTTAACAAAAACTGCTTTGTATTCAGTGTTAAACTGTAAAACTCCAGGAAATGAACGTTAGTCAATCTGACGTCCTTTGTACCTCTAGGCTCTGTGTGTGATTGTGTGTGTGTGTGGCTGGTCTTCCTCATGTTGTGGGGACCTAAATGTGTCTCCACACTCACATTATGGGGACAAAAATCAAGTCGGTAGGTTAAGGTTAGGCTGAGGTTAGGGTTAGGTTAAGGTTAGGGTCAGGGTTAGGGTTAGGACACTAGTGATTATGGTTAAGGTTAGAGTAAGTCTGCAGGAAATGAATGGAAGTCAATGTGATGTCCTCTGTAGTCATGGAAACCAGACTGTGTGTGTGTGTGTGTGTCTCACTCTGGCCTGGCTGATCATCTGCTGCTCTGAGTCCTTCTGAATAATAGCTTTCTTCACCACTGTCGACAGGATGAAGGGAAACTGACAGAAGGAAAATCTGAAAAACAAGAAGAAAAAAGTTAATGCACCTTAAAAAGTGAGGGACTTTTTTTTGCCTTCACTCCTGAACAACAACTCTTTAATCCAAATGAACAGCTTCTGTAACCTCAGTGGGCCACAAAGCTTCCAGATGTTAACCAGCTGTGACTCGATGTGAAAAAGGCTCTTTTAAGGATTCAGGAGTTTCTTTAGTTATGATCAGCTGCAGCTGTGGGAACATCCAGGAACGTCCAGGAACATCCAGGAACGTCCAGAAACATCCAGGAACGTCCATGAATGTCCAGGAACGTCCAGGAACGTCCATGAACATCCAGAAACATCCAGAAACATCCAGGAACGTCCAGAAACATCCAGGAACGTCCAGAAACATCCAGGAACGTCCAGAAACATCCAGGAACGTCCATGAATGTCCAGGAACGTCCATGAATGTCCAGGAACGTCCAAGAACGTCCATGAACATCCAGAAACATCCAGGAACGTCCAGAAACATCCAGGAACATCCAGGAACGTCCATGAATGTCCAGAAACATCCAGGAACGTCCAGAAACATCCAGGAATGTCCAGAAACATCCAGGAACGTCCCTGAACGTCCAGAAACATCCAGGAACGTCCAGGAACATCCAGGAACTTCCAGGAACATCCAGAAATGTCCAGGAACATCCAGGAATGTCCAGGAACGTCCATGAATGTCCAGAAACATCCAGGAACGTCCAGGAACATCCAGGAACGTCCATGAATGTCCAGAAACATCCAGGAATGTCCAGGAACATCCAGGAACGTCCCTGAACGTCCAGAAACATCCAGGAACGTCCAGGAACATCCAGGGACATCCAGGAACTTCCAGGAACATCCAGAAATGTCCAGGAACATCCAGGAACATCCAGGAATGTCCAGGAACGTCCATGAATGTCCAGAAACATCCAGGAACATCCAGAAACATCCAGGAATGTCCAGGAACGTCCATGAATGTCCAGAAACATCCAGGAACGTCCAGAAACATCCAGGAATGTCCAGGGGTGTCCAGGAACCTTCATCTCATTCTTCTTCATGAGTGATTGAGCGTCTGTTAGCATTTCTGGGCCAAAACAAGCAGGCGGAGCTAAAGATACAGTATGTGATCTGTGTCAGAAAACGGGACTGATGGAGCCTCGAACATTGACCTGAAACTTAACCGGTTTTCTCAAATAAAAACAGTAACATTTGACACAGTTTTTCACTTTGTTATTTTCAGTTATTCGCACATTTGGCTCTTCTGTGTTTTGTGGCGTTTCCTGTGTTTGGTGTTGAAACAAACTTCAAATTTCACCTTTAATGACATTTTTCTTGTCAGTGCAGTGAATCCTTCGGCTGCTTCGATGTTTCCTGCAGCTCATTGACGTCTTTCACCGTGTTTATAAAGAAAAGAAAATATCTGTGGGAAATCCTCCCAATATCTCTTATGTCTGATTTAACAGCATTTCTGAAACAAAGTGTTTTATTGTTCTTTAGTCAGAAACAGAAACAGTAAATCTGGACGTGTCTTTCTGACCTGTTTGAGTTGCCGTAGTTCTGCCAGGTCCTGTACTCCTCCATGAAGTCGATGTGCTCCAGAGTGATGTTGTAGAAGTCGGTGAAAGGCATGATGGGAGGAGAAGAGACGCTGTTGGCTGCATCTGACACGGAGGCAACAGGAAAAAACTTGTCTTTATTGGCTGCAACTAATTATTATTTTCACAATCAATTCTTTATTTTCCAGATTAATAAACTAGTTGTTTGGTCCATAAAATGTAAAAATGTTGATGTGTGAAATGATGATGTTCTTAAATGTCATTCAAATCATTCAGTGTGAATGATTTCTTTGTTATTTGGAGCAAAGAAACCAGAAAATATTCACATTTAAGAAGCTGAAACATCACAGAAACTGGACTTTATTTAAAAAAAAGAACTCAAACAAATTTATTGATTATCAAAATAGTTGATGATTAGTAATGAATTAATAATTGATTAATCATTGCAGCCCTAAATTTAACTGTAGAATATTTCTTTCTATGCAGATGATACTTCAGTGTATTTGTTTATTTTTGAAATACTATATTACAAATACTAATAAATGTGTGTGTTCTTGTATTTGTGACAGAGTGAGGACATTTTGTCTGGTCCTCACTTCTTTAAAGGCCTTTTTCAGGGCTAAGACCTGGTTTTAGGCTTAGGGTTAGAATTGGGTTGAGGTTAGGGTTAGGCATCTAGTTGTGATGGTTAAGGTTAGTGTAAGGGGCTGGAGAATGTATTATGTCTATGAGGGTCCTCACTATGATAGAAGCACAAACGTGTGTGTGTGTGTGTGTGTATGTGTGTGTGTGTGTGTGTGTCTTACTGAACAGGCTGAGCACTTTGGTTGCAGACGGGATCCACCACGAACACTTGGACAGAGGAGGAAGTTCATCTGGTTCTGCAGGGAACAGGCGGGTGGAGATGAACTGCAGGAGGCGCTCTACTAACTGCCTGAAACGCCGTGGTGACAGTCTGAAGCACACACACACACACACACACACACACAGAGATAAACACCAGGGTCAAAGGGCAGAGAAGGAAGCAGCTGCCGAGTCGAGGTCTTAACCCTGAAAAAGCCCTTTAAAGAAGTGAGGACCAGACAAAATGTCCTCACTCTGCAGCAAGTACACGAACACACACACACACAGACACACACACACACAGACACAGACACACAGACACACAGACACACACACACACACTTACTTTTTGAGCCAGTGAACCAGGAAATGGTGGTCGGCCTCGGACAAAGCTGCGATCTGCCTGAGCAGGTGAGCGCAGATCACATAAGTGCTGGTGCTCGAATACTGGGGGTTCTATAGAAAACACACACACACATGCTTGTCTTGCTATCTCTGTCAGACATAATACATTTTCCAGCCCCTTACCCTAACCCTAACCTTAATCCAAATCTAACCCTAATCCTAAAACCAGGTCTTAACCCTCGTGGAGATCAGACAAAATGTCCTCACAAAGATGTGTTTTGGTCCCCACAAGGATAGAAAGGCACTTGTCTTACACAGAAAGTTTGCTCACTTTTACACGTCCTTAACAAACTTTAGCTGTAAAAAAGCCCGGTCATTAACAGTCAACAGTCATTAGGTCGACTTGTATGGAAGCCCAAACATGACAAATCTAGAAATAAACACATTCATGCGTCGTATGCTAATGAGGTGGGCGGGTCTGGAGGCATGAGACGATGCGGTTCGACTGCTTCTGCAGTCAACGCTCAGCTGAGTCTGGACATGTGGCTTTGTGCAGGTGAATAAGCGCCACCTAGTTCTCCTGAGTATATTTACACTGTGAAAGTCAGGTCCACTGGGTTTCACAGAGATACAGAAATAAATATGGAAATAAATACACTTAGTATCGTTCAGTTGTGTAAATATATTTGGTCCTCCATTCACTGGGGAAGGAACGATTCTGTCACTGACACAATGAAGAGTGAAGGACACGGAGAGGACATGAGGACAACATGTCGTCATCGGACAGGAAACCAGTTTGACCTCACCCAGTGTGTGCGTGTGTGTGTGCGTGTGTGCGTGTGTGTGCGTGTGTGTGTGCGTGCGTGTGTGTGTGCGTGTGTGTATGTGTGTGCGTGTGTGTGCGTGTACTGATGGAACCACAGTGGAACTACTTCAGATTTGGCTGTTTATCTGATTCTAATACTTTAAAACCATATATGGAAATGGAGCAATTCGACAGTGAGAGAGAGAGACAGAGAGAGAGACAGAGAGAGAGACAGAGAGAGAGACAGAGAGAGAGAGTGCAGCAGACAGATGAACGAAGACAAATGACAAAAAGAGAATGAAAAGAAAGAGAAAAGTATGAACATGGATGGATGTGCAGCTCTGTGGCTAATGTTCCCGTAAACAGAAATGAACAAAAGACTTTTGAGAAAATGTCCTCACACACATTTAACAATTCCAAGTTATATACAGTTCATATAACAAAACATAGTACTTTAAAGGGATAGTTCATGTTTTTCAAAATGTGGATGTCAGTGTCGCACACAGTTAACTGCACTCAGACTGTAGTGAGTGAGATCAGTGAAAACATGGTTAATTGGCTGATTAACCATGTCACCTAACAAAAGACTCAGCTATTAAAATCTACATCACTTTAAGTCGACAGTATCTTCAGAACATGTTCATGTCTTTATCTCACTGTTAGACAGACTTTTTCAACAGGAAAGTGAAGTTTGTAAACCACTCACTCTCCCACACCAAAGTCCATAGAGAAAATCAGTGATTTTAGCTCACAGGGACACAGGAGCTGCTGGTCTACTGCTGCCTCGTGTGGTCACTTTGTGTTACTGCTGGTCTACTGCTGCCTCGAATTGACAAAATAAGACATTTGAACTTAGTGATGGAGGCAGCAGTGGATCAACAACTCCTGTGTCCCTGTGAGCTAAAATCACTGATTTTCTCTATGGACTTTGGTGTGGGAGAGTGAGTGGTTTACAAACTTCACTTTCCTGTTGGAAAAGTCTGTCTGACAGTGACATAAAGATATGAACGTGATTTTATACTTTATCTTAACTCTCCCTTAACTTTATCTACCAAAACTCATGATATCAGAGTGTGAAAGAATAAAAACATCATCATCTGGAGGTTTCATTTCATGTCACTGGACATCAGCCTTTTTAAGTGTCTCACCTGAACCAGAATGAAATAAGCTCGCAGGTCGTCTTTGGTCCGAGGCCTGAAGACAGAAACAGAACTCCTCACACAAAGTCCACGATCACAAAAAAATGTTTGTTTTAATGTAAATGCCTGAATTTAGAAAATATGAAACGCAGGTCGTCTCACCCTTTCCACTCCCTCAGCAAACTGTTGATGATCCCTTTCAACACTGACTTCTGGATGTCCTGAGGCTACACACACACACACACACACACACACACACATTAATGGTGCACCCACACTAGACAGTAGAACACAATGCCAGGCTGGACGTTAACACGATGTCATAAATGCTGATGTTAACGTTCGTCCAACGTCTGAATGTATCAGACAAACAGAGACAACATCTGTCTGTTAACGTCAAATGTCCAACAGTTCACTTAGACCAAACAATACAACAGAACTTTACTGTCCACCATGGTGGACGTTTGCCAATTGTAAAAAGACGTGAGAAAAAAAGGTTAAATGATATTAAAACTGCTCTTTACTGCAGCTTAGTGGTCAGTTTGT
Organism: Brachirus orientalis; assembly: GCA_016785285.1. Taxonomy (NCBI): domain Eukaryota; kingdom Metazoa; phylum Chordata; class Actinopteri; order Pleuronectiformes; family Soleidae; genus Brachirus; species Brachirus orientalis. The sequence goes on along the minus strand of JAFBJR010000369.1, from coordinate 86,337 downwards.
GGAGTCAAGATAACTTATTTCAGTTGGAATGAAGGATTGGTATTTTATATGTTTTTCGTTGTGAGGGGAACTCTGTAGCGCCCCCCAGAGCTCAAAGACTCACAGTGACTGAGCAGGCGATAAGAGCTTAATCTGACAGATTACTACACCCCCAGGTTTCAGGGTTTAACTATTATTTTCGTTGCCTTTGTGGCATTTTTAGAAAGCACTAGAAAAATGTGTACATTTTATGACATGATAAATGTGATGGCCACGACGAGAGTGATACACTCGAAGTAATGGGCATTTCGTACGGAGCCGGACACAACTGGGCCAGTTTCACCGTTTACTTCAGGAGCTCCGTGGGGAAGAGAACCATTTCCAGTCACATGACGTTTCCTCTGGCACGACGAGCAGATGCTTCACAGCCGAGACAAAATCACTCTGGCCTGACCTCGATACGAGCCAGCAAGTCATCAAATTAGCTGTATACGGAGCTCCTGCAGTAAACAGTAAAACCCGCCGGGTTGTGTCTGGCTCCTCATGGTGTTGTGGAGCCACACAAGACGGCGGTTTCTTCTCTGCAGATGTTTCCACAAGTGACAGAGTGAATATAGCAGCCTGTGTCGCAGAGCTCCATTATGACGGAGTCTGGTCGCTGGCAAGTACGTGACGTCGTCCGGAGAATCTCAACACTGATTGGCCATCGCACCAGCACGATTTTTGCCAAATTTGAAAAATTTCACCTCAACCAACCGGGGTGATAGACACGCTGCTGGGCCTGACTGACGCGATACTCGCGTCTGTGCATTGACTTTGGTTGTAAACTTGTTGTGTGACAAATTTGCATCGTGTCCGGTATGAAGATGCCGGAACTGAACTAACTTAACGGAAAGGTGAAAGTTTACAGTGCAATGACAGAAGAGCTGTATGGAAGCTGCGCGTCCTCACTGTGCTGAGCAGTGCGTCGTAAACAGCGTTGACAAACTTGGCGTTGACCCCTGAGTCGTCGATGGTGTTGAACGATCCGTTCGCCTCTCGCTGGAAAACGAGAAAAAAATAAAATGAGAGGACGAAGAAAAGTTCTGACAGCAGCTGAGGAGCTTATCGTCATGGAAACACAATGCCAACAATCTTTTTCTTGTTGTTTTTAAAATGTTTAAAACGACTCTAAACACTGTAGTACATATGCCAGGCCTGTGGGAGGCGCTGTAGCACTGCTACACCTACAACCGAGTAGATAATGATGAGTGTGGTCTGCAAACGTTTTTTTATTTAAATCAGAGATAGAACAAAGAAAGTTAGGAAAATAAAAGTTATCATAAAGAAAAAGACAAAACAAAGCAAAATAAAAAATAGAACCAAAAACGAGCCATTTCCCAAATGAACTTGTGACGCTTTTTTTCCTCAAAGATTGTTGATTTATTTTTAATTTTTTAATTTCCTTATTTCTAAATATTTTGGTTTAATTTTCTCAAAACAAAAATCCCTTGGCCGTCAAGTAGACGGAGCAGCAGGACCATGACATCATTGTTTTCCCAAACGTCTGCACAAAAACATGGCGGTGTTTTAAGATTTGTTTGCAAAAAAAAAAAAAAATGTTTCCATGTAGTTAAGATGCAGATATGATTTTAAAAAACAAAACTTTAGCAGATTCACGTGTGTGTGTGTGTGTGTGTGTGTGTGTGTGTGTGTTCTACCTTAAAGGCAGCGTTGATTTCTATGAAGGAGTTGAAGGTGGTCAGGTAAAACTCCCGGACCTCCCTCCAGTCGCCTGATTGGACGGCACGCTCCACGTCCTCCCTGTCAAACGCAAACATTAAGAGATGAAAACATACGCGACGTTTCTGCTGAGCTTCCCGTTGAAATGAGACTCACTGAAACTCCTTGGTGGTTTTGGTTCGCAGCGGGATGACGGGCTCGAGGGGAAACTGAGCTTTGGCCTCCGGGGGCAGCGTGTCGATGGAGAGACGCTGCTTCTGCCGAACATCGCTGCAGATCGGAGGAAGTTCTCTCCCACTAAAACCTGGAGCGGATGACGATTCAGGAACACGTTTCACAGAAAATCCACACGTTTACGGAGTCACTTGCATGATGAACACAATCAGCTGCTGCTGCCTCACACAATGTAAACAAAGGCTAATGTTGTCTTTTTAAATCTTTAAACCTAATGATCTTGAGTTTATGTTAGCTTATTTCTCAGCTAACATTAACTAGTTCAGCCAAAGTTATTATGTTGGGATCAGTTTTTTTATTGTTGAGCAAAGAAGGTAACGTTATAATATATAGGCTAATGTTATCCTTTCAAACTTGTTTTGGTTAGCTTGTTCAGGCTAATGCTCTCCTGTTTAAACTGTTATTTTGGTTAAACTCTTTCTTGTTTAGAATAACATTTCCTGGATGAGGATGATGTTAGCTTATTTGGACTTGTGTTATTTTGCTTCTAGGCTAATGCTAGCTTGGTTAGGGTAATGTTAATGTTATTTAGTTTCTAGGGAAACATTTAATTCACACTATGCTATCTTGTTCGGAGGCTATTACCTTTTCAATAGCAGCATTAGGCTGCTCAGGCTAACATTAGCTTGTTTTAAACAGTGTCACTTGAGACTAATGCTATGTATCTGTGCAAATCTGTTATCTTGTTTAGCTAAATGTTATCATAGGCTTTTACATAGCATATTCTTAAGATATGGTAAGAGTATGTAGGACCATGTTTTTATGAAGCACTATGCCTTTAATCTGGAATATCTATACAATTAAACAAACTTTTAAAGATAAGATCTTTATTGTCATTGTAAATGTAGAAGGAAACGCTGTTGGAGCAAAACGCCCAGATGTCCAACACATGCACATAAATACGTTTAAATAAATGGGATGTGTTTGCACAGATGAAAGGGTTATTATGTACAGAATAAATTCATGTGGAGCTTTGAGGGAAAAAAAAGAAACCTGAAGAAGAGACGACATATTTTCTACCGACATCCAACCTCAAACCTGAGTGTTTATGAACATGGAGACGTGTAGAGGACGTTTAGGACGGACAGAGGAGTGGACGTGACAAACCGCTCGTCCTCAATTTGTCTGTCAACTCAAACAACTACATGAATGGACGAGTGAATAAACAAGCAGCTCTGCACGACGACGACATTCTGGTCTTGTCACACTTTGAACTCTGATGAAAGGACGAGGAGGACACGCGTCCTCTTGAAGGTGACTCCTCTAATGAAAGGCCGTCATGACGACCGCGGCTTGTTGCTGACAGGAAGAAAGAGAGTGACGCACAGGAGAGATCATTAGGAGGAGATGAATGAAAAGTGGAGGTGAAGAGAGTCGTCTTCTCTTTCCTGAAGCAGATGATTAATACTCTCATACCGGCCTGAAACAAACAAACATATTTATGGTGCGTTTACGTCGTTACTGCATTCTCCGTTTGCAAGTAACTAAAAAACCTGGTTACATTTTTTTCAGGTGTAAAGTTTTAAAGTTTTAAAAAGATCTCAGTGCAGTTAAAAAACGATTTCGGTGAATAAATCCGACGACTAAAATGTCAGCGTCCCGTGCACGAGTCACATGTCACACTTGTGGCGGTCCATGAACGATTCCAACATTAGCTTGTTTAGCTTAGCATCATCGTGCAGAGGCTAACGTTA
>JAFBJR010000369.1:72708-80208 GCA_016785285.1 Brachirus orientalis | reverse complement strand
GACTGAAAAGACCAGGAAAAGCCAATAAAAGTTTCAGGAGAGGATTAAAGAGCCGCAACTAACCATTGTTTTCATCATCGATTCATCTCTCAATTATTTTCTCAATTAATCGATTAGTCATTTGGTCCATAAAATATCAGGAAAATGCTATTCAAACCTCAGGAATGATGATGTTTCAAATGTCTTGTTTTGTCCAAAAACCCAAAATTTATTTGGAGCAAAGACACTAGAAAATATTCTCATTTAAGAAACTAACAAAATCACAGAAACTGATTAATCGGTTGATTTAGTAATCAATGATAACCAATGGATTGTTGCAGCTCCAGTGGATTCTACAGTCAATAATAAACCAGAAGGTAAAGTCAGGACTTCACACACTGTAACACGTATGTTCCTTTGAACAGCTACTGCGATAAAAAGATAAACAATTCACACCGAAAGCATCGTGTGTTGTTGTAATTACTCAGATGTCCACAGGGGGCGATAGAGCTTCTGCTCCGGAACTTTTATCATGAGAGCAACATTGTTACTGGCAACTGTAAAGTCAGCTAGTGTGTGAGCAACATCAGCAAAATCCAAAGAGAGTAGATTTCAAACAATTCCTAACTTTACACGTCAAAGAATCAAGTTCAGGATAATCTGACTTTATTTTAAATAATGTCACAACGATGTGAAAACGACATGAGCTCGTTCTCATGGACTCAATAAAAGTCCATTTTAATTCCTGCAGTTGGAAGTTTCTGAACCAAAGTTAAAGTTTAAATTTTTCACAAAATAAAAACACAAATTTCTGAAGTTACACATTAAAATTCAGAATTGAAAAAAATGGATAAAGTTCTGAGTGAATAATTGATTGTTTTTCTCTCAAAAAACCTAAAAACCAGGATGTGAACTCACCGTGTCGGAGTCCCAGGCTGGTGGCCATCATGCTGCTGCCGCTGACCAAGCCCCGCCCCCCCAGGTCCCTCCTCTGGCTGAACGTGGAGATGAAGGTACTGAGAGATGGAAGAGGCTGTTTGGCTCCTCGCCCCAAACCCTGGCACAGGAAGATGATGTCATCACCAGCAGGAACACAGGTTTGAACTTACACTGGATTTTCAATTTAAAAGTGAAGACAAGAGGACGCAGAGGGAGACGTGAAGAGCAGAGGCAGAAGGAGACAGGGAGGAAGAGGAGGTGAAGAGGACAGGACAGAGAGGGGGAAGTGAGGAAGACAGGAAGAGGAGGAAGAAAAGACGAGGACAGACCAACAGATGCACAGCAGCCGCTTTTGACAGCGCAAAACACACACACACACACACACACACACACACACACACACACACGTGCACACACACACACACGTGCACACACACACACACACACAGACGTGCACACACACACACACAGAGAGACGTGCACAGACACACACACAGACGTGCACAGACACACACACACACACACGTGCACACACACACACACACACAGACGTGCACAGACACACACACACACACGTGCACACACACACACACACACACAGACGTGCACACACACACACACACGTGCACACACACACACACACAGGACTCTTTCCTTTCAGACTTTTTTCCTTTTGAAAAAGTCTGTCTAGCGGCGAAATAAAGACATGAACATGTTCTGACATTCGAAAAGCTAACGAGGAAACAGCAGGTTGATCTGTGAGCTGATGGTTCAAATCAAAACAACGTGCAAAACTGAATTCTACAATAAATCTTGTTTTTTTCTTTATTTCTTCATGAGGAGTAAAGCCACACATCTAGCAACAACGCTAGCAATGGTGTGGTCACCAGTTTCCACAGAGGGCCTTTGCATTTTGACCCGTGAGTAGGTCCAGAAACTCCGACCACCGTCCAAAAACTGACCCCAACTGTCCCTCACTTCACAATCTGGCTCCTTACAGTCATCTGAGTTTGAGTCAAGTTCTGCCATGGACCCTCATGTGGAAGATAAATCCCTGATCACAGTTTGAGGTTCTAGAACCTAATCCATTTGATTGGCTGTCTGAGCCACATGTGACAGTGACGGATGATAAGTGATGTCACGTGTTGATCAAAGGCCCTTTGATGTGCCAGTGACATCATTTATTTGTTTAACATGTGCGTCATCTTATTTGTAAACCACGGAACACACAAACAAACGCTCCAGTAAGACGCTGAAGAAGGAAGAGAAGAGAAAAGTCACCTCATACTTGCAGTAGACAAAAACAAGTGAAGCGCTTGGATTGAGATTCGTGCACCAGACCATGAATACAGAAATCATGGAGCTACCAAAGTTGTCCGTGGACAATGTTCGCCCACACATTGAATTGTTTACGCGAGGTTTGACGGCGGAGCAGTGGAGCTTGTTAGCGGCAGGAAAACCTGACAATGACACCAGACTGAGGCTGGCAGACATGCTGGTGAAGGTCCTGTGTGCCCTCGTGGACGTCATGTCCGACTTTTTCAAACAAGACGCCCTGGTGGACCATGTGCGCGACAGTCTGGACGACTCGATCGCTCGCAGTTTCGCCGATGCCCTCGGGGTGGAGTCGGTGAAAGGCCCCGCCTCTGACCATCTGACAGAGTTGCTTGTGACAGAAGCCATTGCCAGCAACAGTTCTGGGCAGCCAAAGCCATCCAACGCAATGATTCGCTCGGTATGCAAAATGCTGAAGAAGTGCGCGCACAAGATGAGATGCATGTGCTGCACCGTGAAACAATCTCGCCGCAGCAGCGTCCAGTCCTCTGCGAACACGGAGGTCTCGTCGATCACACAGTCTGTGCAGGATATCATCAGTGGGGAGCTGAATCAAATCATCGGGCCAATTGTGGAGGACATTCCAGACACAGAGTACCAACAGCTGCAAGAGGAGTTTTCTGTGGACATTCAAAGTGCTGCAGAAGACATCGCTCAGTCTGTTACTGAATTCAAAGAGACCGGATTTACTTATCTGAGCCCCAAGGCCCAACAAAATGGACTAAGGACGAAGATCTGCAACTTCTTTGCAAAGATGTTCGCCAAAGCCTCGATCTGTCGAATCTTTTCACAAGTAAAGGCAAAGTTCCAAAGCAAGACCAAAGTCAGAGACAGTGATTCGGTCAAGTCATTGCTGGATGACGCTGAATCTGTGCTGCAGACCAGTGGCAAAATTCTAATGAGTGAAGAGGAGGTTTGTATGCTTCGCAAACTTGAGAAGATTTCCCGGGAGGATGTCTTCGATTTGACAGGGGAATTCAGTAACCTCCTCTACAGCCACGTCACAGGTGAGGTGGTTCCGACAACATTCAGGGAGCCTCCACGTGAAATGGCAACGACTGAGCCACAGCCGCAGGCCTCCATTTATGACGACATCCAGCGCAGAGTGATCTGCTTCCTGTCGCTGATGAGCTGGTGGCTGGAAAACCAGGTTCGCAGCTACAGCGACAGAGTGATGCAAGCTTTGTTGGAGAAAGAGAGAGTAGTAGTAGCACAGATGCCACTGGCCACAGTGGTGGAGGAACCAGAGCCACAACTCGAAGGGGCTGCCGTACCTGCGACGGGCGACGCAGCACAGGCAGAAGTCAGCAGAGCCTGTTTAAGGCTCGTCATCACAACACTCATCAAGAAAGTCTGGAGGGCAGTTAAAGGGGACAGGACATTTTTCACAGACTTAGAATTCACCATTCAACGTCTGGTCGATGAAACCTTGGCTCAACTCGAAGGCTCCAGCGTAAACATCACCCCAGGAAATGTTGAGACCCTCAACAAGGCCATCTTCAAGCACCTCTCCAAAAAGTGGGGCTCTGCAACCAGAGTCCTGATTTCCATGGAGAGACAAGACCCAGACCTTCCAAAATGCATTGGCGACTTTTGCAAGACTCGCTTGAACAAACAGCGCAGTGCCATCTTCAGATTCTTTTCAGCATGATGACAAAAGTCCAAAAGTGTGACCTGAGACACACTCTAGTTTTCCACACTTGTTGTTTTTAATGAGGGCTTCATCCTAATAAATGTCAAAGATAGACGAGGTAGGCTACGAAGAACTCCACGTGTCAACATATGAGAACTTCATATTCTATCTTTGCTCAAACATAAGCCTGATTTATACTCTGCCGCTCGATACTTAACGAGCTGCTCAATATTTCCCAGCAAAATGTTTTAGTTGTCTGGTTGGACTCGCTAAATCAAATACGTGAATCACTGAAAACATGATGGACAGGGTAAGATGGAGGCAGATGATCCACTGAGGTGACCCCTACAGGGAGAAGCCAAAAGAAATGGTTGCAGAACACCAAAAGATTATTTAACAATGGGAGAACAATACATGGAGGGACACAGCTTAGGACATAGTAACGAACTGTGAGATGAAACGTCTCCTTCAAATTGTCGCACGGCAGAGGACAAGTCAGGCTTCACTTCATAGAACTTAGAGCTTCTGCCCCCAGATTAGACATTTCTGTTCCATCTAGTGTTAGAAAAGCACAGAGCTCACAAGAAAAAGGCAGCTTTAAACCTTGTATCGCAGAGCGAGACAAAAGAGGCACTGGAACACAACTTGAACAAGTTAAAACAAAATCAAGCCTACTCATATAAATATATATTTTTTTTTTCTGCTTAATGTGGCATAAAAATATGACAGATAGAAGTGGCAGACCTACGAATTTTCTAATCCTGAGCCACAGTTTACTCAGAGGGGGAAATTATATGCCCAAGTTCCATGCACAATTCTTGTAATTATTCATTCCTTGTTTACTTTTTGACTAAAGCCACACGTCAGTGAATAAATTCAAATCCCAATGTACTTAAAAAAAACTAATAAAAATAAAAAACAAAAAAACATAGTTATGTTTTAAATTTGTGAATAAAACTATACAAAACACTGGAAGAAAAAGTGGCACTGCGAGTGTTTTTGTCTTTCTGTGCCATAGCTGTGATTTAAAACGAGTTATTTTCACCAAATGACTTCAACAGATTGATTCTGAAAGCGTGGATTATCATCTGCATAGAAAATAACAAAAAGGGACATTGCCAAGTCTGAGCCTGGAGGGGGCAGCAGTGCATAAAACTAAATTGAATTCACTGTCACATGAAGAACACATGTATGAATAATAAATATTTGAATTTGACATTTTAAAAATTGCAAGCATTTTTTTCTTCTATTCTTTGGAACATTTTGTACTTGTGATGATATAGTGTGGCATTTCAAGCTAAAAAGCTTGTGTGAATGTCAAATATTAGCTAAAAAATGTAACCATAAGGAGAATTCTTCAACAGTTGGCTACAGATGACTGGACGTTTCACTTCCCATCCAACAGGCTTCTTTGTTTCTGACTGAAAACTTCAGGGATTCAGTACAGATGGGAATCTGTATCAATCTGATACTGGTCAAAATCATTGGATTGGATATTGGACAGATAAAATGTCAAATTTGATAAAATCCTATATGTTACATGCTTCACTATGCACATGACTGAAAATGGAAATAAAAATCAGCAAAAAGGATTTTAGCTGAGTCATGTTTGGGCTTTTAGGTTGAACAATATTTGTTACACACTTGAAGAATTATGTCTTTAAAAATGACTCGGCACAACTGTGTGCGTTTGTGATATCTGTGTCGGACACAAAAAGTGGTACCGTCCCAGCCCTAGTATTTAGCCTCTTTAGGCTGAATACAAATATGTACAGCGTCGTTATAGAACATCATACACAGTTTCGGTTACTAAAAACCAAGATGATGCTGACGACTGAGAAGAGTCTGGACAAAGAGTGCTGCTACTGACATCCGTGCTATAATTCTTCTAAATAAATGTGAGTCAGTGCAGTGTGTTTGTGCTGCCACTAACAGAAGAGAACAGGTATCTTATGTCCAGTGGTTACATTTTAGTTTTCCTGGTGTTTTGTTGTCGGGGAGCTTCTTCACGCCTCATGCAGCCACTTTATGCTTTTTGCAGACATGAGCAGAGTCAGTGTGAGCAACGACAAGGACAGACATTTTATTGGTCAGAAGCGTCTGATGTGCACATTCCTGCTCCCTGACACAATGGAGATGACATCAACACGGCAGCAGCCGACATCCTCGCTGGTCTGCAAGTGACATCAAGCAGACCAAACCAGCAAAACCATCAAAACCGCCCTGCCGTTCTCACACTCGACTCCCTGCTACGCAGCATTACGTCATTGGAAGGTGCTGGAGAGCTGATGTCAGGACTCATTATGTAAGAACAGGGCATCACTTTTTCCAAACAGCAGGAAAACAACAGTGCTCCTTCTGTTTGCTGTCGCTGTACTGCTGCTGCTGCTGCTGCTGCTGCTGCTGCTGCTGCTGCTGCTGCTGCTGCTGCCACTTCACACCGAGCTTTCAACACTGTCACATCTGAAACCGTACACTTCACAGTTTAACTCTGAGGTGATGGACATTTCCACATACATGTCAAAGCGATAAATGAGTTCAGCAAAGAATGATTTCATTTAGATGGAACATCTTTGATATCACGTATTTAATGTGTCCTAAGACAATGTGCCGTGATTTGATGTTACATTATGTGAATGTGACTGAACTAAATTTAGTTGAATTGATGCCAAAAAAATGACAAATGGGGAAAGAAATCTTTGTTATATATACGTATATATGTATGAAGCAGTTTGAACTCTGAATAAGCTAACACTTGTTATAATAAATGTGAAGTCACTGTTAGCATCACTTTGAAAATGCTAACACTTGTTATAATAAATGTGAAGTCACTGTTAGCATCACTTTGAAAATGCTAACACTTGTTAGAATCAAATGTGAAGCTGCTGTTAGCATCACTTTTAAAAAGCTAACACTTGTTAGAATCAAATGTGAAGCCACTGTTAGCATCACTTTGAAAACGCTAACACTTGTTATAATAAATGTGAAGCTACTGTTAGCATTGCTTTTAAAAAGCTAACACTTGTTAGAATCAAATGTGAAGCTACTGTTAGCATCACTCTGAAGAAGCTAACTGCAGTAGCCACAGAAGTCATTTCAAACCAGGAAACAAGTGTGCCCCCTGGTGTTGAGGTAAGAAGTCGGATCAATAAAACTATTGATCAACATCTTTATTGATAAAATCATAACTGTCCTTATATGTTTGTTTGTTTGTGACATTGTTAGTTTTTCCTTCCATTTTGACTGATTTTGAAGAGCAAACGTTGAGGTTTATTTTCTGATTTAAATTTAAATAACGCAGTTTGTTGTTGTTGTTGTTGTTTGTTGTTTGTTGTTTGTTGTTTGTTGTTGTTTGTTGTTGTTGTTTGTTGTTTGTTGTTGTTTGTTGTTGTTGTTTGTTGTTGTTTACTCACAGCTGGAGCGGTGCTGCTGTAGATCGGCGGCAGCCTCTCTCTCTCCCTCTCTGCGTGTTGTTCTCCGTCCATCCTCTTCCTCCTCCTGCGTGGAAAAGTGGTCGCGTGCTGTGGAAACTTCAGTCCCGTGTGGCCGCGGTGTCGCCGCTCCTCACGCCGCTGCGCATGGTTCCCCCCGCGGCAGCTCTGAGCTCAGTGAGC
>JAFBJR010000369.1:22708-67708 GCA_016785285.1 Brachirus orientalis | reverse complement strand
AATTGTTTCCCACAGACGTTACAGTCAAGTGGTTTCTCTGCTGCGTGAACTCTCTGACGTTGGTCAGCAGCTCTAGTATCCGTCCAATCACCATCACTGTCTTCAGTCTCAGACGAGTCTGAAGTCTGGTTGTTTTCTTCATCTGAGTGAAGACGATCATCTCCATCAGCTTCTGTTTTTATTGGTTGTTCAGAGTCAGTGGCTGGAGGCTCCGCCTCTCTGCTCTCCTCAGGCTGACTTTGATGAAGCTGTGAGGACTGAGGTTTCTCCTCATCATCTTCAGTCTTCACATGGACCATAGAGAGTGACAACTTGTTTCCATCCACCTCCTGATTGGTCCAGAGATCTTCCTGTTCCTCTTTGATGTCAGGACTCTCTGGGTCATCTTCAGTTTTCACTTGAACAACAGTGAGTGAGAACTTTCCATCATCAGCCTCCTCCATGTCATCAAGCTGCTCTTGCTCCTGATTGGTCCAGAGATCTTCCTGTTCCTCTTTGATGTGAGGACTCTCTGGCTCCTCCTGATCTGGACTGGTCATCATCTCAGTGGGAACCTCTTCTTTGACCAGCAGCAGATGTTGGACGTCTGCAGGAGACAAAGACGCACAAACACACAGTGTATCAATGTTTGTTAACATGAACATTTGTACAAAACATGAACTATTTAGATACCTGAAACTGCGTGAGAGGATGAACATAGACAGGAAATAAACCAACTGAGGATAAACCCTCAGAACTGAAGAAGATTCTTAGGACGAGAAGAGAAACATTTCAAATGTTTCAAAATGATTCAGTTTGAATAGTTTTCTCTGTTATTATGAGCAAAGAAACCAGAAAATATTCACATTTAAGAAGCTGAAAAATCACAGCAACTGATTTTAATTATTTAAAACAAACACTCAAACTGATTTATGGATTATCAACATAGTTGATGATTATTTTATTTAATAAGTGATTAAACCAATGGTTGCCAACAGTGGTTGTCCCTCATTGTTGTGTCCAGGCCCCTCAACCCAAACCCAAACACACACAAAAGAATAAAGTGAATAATTTCAAACTTTCTGTGCAAAAATAAACAGCTGTTTTTTCCTCTTCTCATAGTGATTATGGATCAAAACTGTCCTGTGCTTCAATAAAATCAGAATCAAGGTAACTCTTGAGATATTCCCATTTCTTTTTTAAAAGCACTTCTACGTTTCTCAGACGTGATATTTTGTTGTACAAAAAGCTGACAACAGTAAATATGATCAGGTATAACCTTTAAGTGACCTGATGACACTCAGAGGTCACAGAGGTGTTGGTAATAAAGAGCTTAATACATTTAAAGGTGGACCCAGAAAATGGGTTTTAATTTGGGTGATACTGAGTTCTGATTATCCACTATTGAGTGTGATTAGGACTTTCTAAATTTTATATGCACAAATATAATTTTAATAACCTCATAACCTCAGAGCAGACAAAGCTCTGCGACCCCCATGTGACCTCTGGGCTTGGACCCCAGGTTGGGAACCATGAGATTAATCGATTCATTGTTGCAGCCTGAGTTAACTAAAGATGCTGATTGTTAAAGAGAGACACTGATTTATTGTCCAATCAGTCGACTCATCGTTTCAATAATCAATGACTTTCAAAACATTGTTCATTACAACATGAGATTTGTTTATGAAACAGTTAAAAATGTCCGTTTGTTTGTTTTAAAAAAAATGACGAATGAATGAATCTTTTCCACTTGTCTTTTGTCATTTGAAATAAAAACGTTTCTGAGAACAAAACACGAGTTCAGTTATGATTCAGCACATAATTAGATCAATACCAGTAAATAAAAATATCAATAATCATCCAAAATGATCAGCCGAGATCAATCTTTTACTGTTTACAATCGTTTGTAGAAGAGTTTCATCACTGTTACTGTGAACTGCTCTCACCTGCTGCAGTGTCCGCTAGAGGGCGTCTGTCTTCAGGCAGCTTCTCCTGCTTCATCGTTCTGTTCACTGTTGACGCTGTCGTTAGCTATGAGCCAAGCTAACGGCTAACACTGACCGGAAGTGCCTGTCCAGCTTCAACTCTTTCTGCTCCCGTTTACGGCAGCTGTGGTTTAACACGCCGGTGTGAGCTAACGGTGGCTAACAGGAGCTAACCGAAGCTAACGGGCGCTAAAGCGCTCGGAGCGGAGCACAGACGCCGATGCTAACAGTGTTAGCCTGCACTGTCAGCAGAAGCAGCCGTTCTGTATTTAAATAAGATGAATGTGACGTAAACAAAACAGCGGAACTGTTGTTACAGTTTGTTGTTAGCAACAAAACTAGCATCATCCGGGTAAACGAGGAAGTGCAGCGTCCGCACACACGGTCCCGCCCACAGCTCGAACGGCAAGTCATCAGGGACAATCCTGTTTGTTTCCACTGCACTTTTTGCTGAATTTATTGATATTGTTTCCTTCAAACTGTTGAAAAATGGATTAAGTCACAAAGAGTCACATTAAAGTGTTTGGTCTGAATGAAAGTGTAAAAGTTTTGTATGAATCAAAGGCAAATATGAATCAGATCAATTTAAACAGATCAACTGAATAAAGGAAAGATGACAAAACTGGAGATGACAAATTTATTTTATGAATAATCATCAGAGTAAAAGGAGACAAACAAAAGCAAGAATTCAGCAAAATTTAAAATAGAGATACATTTTCTGTGGACTCTTTAGAAAGCTCTGTAGGTTTATTTATTAGGGTCCGAGCACGAACGCCAGGGGTCAAAACGGCGCCTGGCACGAGTTCATGCGAGGAATCTATTGTTATCCTTCAGATCATTATTATGGGTTAGGGTTAACCCTTCACACTCTCTTTTGAGGGGGTTAATGTGCTTAAAAACTCTGGAAAGTTGGCATGGAGGTCAGGTGTGGTGAAATGCGATGTTAGCATAGTTCATGGATCTGTGCGAAGCCCCGAGGCTCTATAACATAATTTAGTTTTTATTTAAATTCAAAAAACATCAGGTAGAAGGCGGACGGCGACATCTATTGGCAACAGGCTCATCTGACCTTTCACCTGTGGTGGGAAAAACAGTTAAAGAGAAGAATTCAGAAGGACAACTTTGTAAGTTGGTCCAACATGATAGAGCTTCCACACTTCAGACAGACAGACAATTACTTACTAAAAGAGTGTAGTTAGTTGTTGAAATCAGCACCAATTTTGAATATTTTTAAATCTTTTCTCATGATTGAGCTTTTTTAAAGCATTTCAAATTTTCGTCTCCTTCACTTTTAAAATTTTAGAGTAAATTGTTTCATGCTCCATTTTAGTCTTGTTTTATTATCGTGTACTATTTTATTTATGTTAAAATTGGGTTCAACTCTAAACTTTAACATTTCCACATTTTAAATATTTTGTTTTAATGTAAAGCGCATTGATTTTTCCTTATGTATGAAAAGTGTTGAGCAAATAAAGCTGCCTTGACTTCTTGCGTTTACTGTCTATTTAGTTTTGATCATTTATTTTGTGTCTATTTTCTTTAGGTTATGCTTTTCTTCTAACACTTAATGAATAATGTTTGTTTTAAAACCCTAAAAGTAATGATTTAGGGTTGCAGTTAGTGTTTAAATGTTTTTACATCAGAGGGCAATTCTTCTTCAAGAAAACACACAAAAATACTTGGCTGAGAACTAGTGTTCACAGTTTGAGCTGCACAGCAGCTACGAGATGCATTGAGAAAATCCTTGCTGCTGCCATTGCTGCTGTCATTACAGACACTTTTTTTGTTTGTTAATATATCAGCATTTCATGATCACATGAATAAACTTGTGTGCAAATTTTTTTTATACATTTTTATAAGCCTTTTCTTCCAACATCAGAGTTTCATGATTTCTTTCCTGAATGAACTCTCATGTGCATCTTAAGAGAAGTCTTCTGTTTGAACTTCTCCCCACAAACATCACAGCGACATGGTTTTTCTCCTGTGTGGACCCTCAAGTGTTTCTTAACATCACTCTTTAACGGAAATCTTTTACCACATATTTCACAGCTACATGGTTTCTCTTCTGTATGGACCATCACGTGTCTCTTAAGAATCGATTTCTGACGAAACCTTTTCCCACAAACATCACAGCAATGAGGTTTCTCCCCTGTATGAAGTCTCATGTGCACCTCAAGAGAATTCTTCTGTTTTAATCTTTCCCCACAAATATCACAAGTAAATGGTTTCTCTCTAGTGTGGACCATCATATGTCTCTTAAGATTGCATTTAGTTGTAAATCTTACTCCACAGATATCACAGCCATATGGTTTCTCTCCTGTATGAATTCTCATATGCTTCTTAAGACGACTTGCCTGTGTAAATTTTTCCCCACAAACATCACAGCTAAAAGGTTTCTCTCCGGTGTGGACCAACATGTGCCTCTTAACATCACCCTTTGTTATAAATCTTTTTCCACAAACATCACAGATATGTGGTTTCTCCCCTGTATGAATCAGCATATGCACATCAAGAGTACCCTTTTGTGTAAATCGTTTTCCACAAACATCACAGCTACATGGTTTCTCTCCTGTATGGATCATCGCGTGTCTCTTAAGAATCGACTTCTGTGTAAATCTTTCCCCACAAACATCACAGTGAAACGGTTTCTCTCCTGTGTGGACCACCATGTGTCTCTTAACGTCACTCTTGGTTGTAAATCGTTTCCCACAGACGTCACAGCCAAACGGTTTCTCTCCAGTGTGAACTCTCTGCTTGTGTCTCTGAGGTTGACGTTGGTCAGCAGCTCTGGTCTCCTTCTCATAATCATCACTGTCTTCAGTCTCAGACGAGTCTGAAGTCTGGTTGTCTTCTTCATCTGAGTGAAGATGACCATCTCCATCAGCTTCTGTTTTTATTGGTTGTTCAGAGTCAGTGGCTGGAGGCTCCGCCTCTCTGCTCTCCTCAGGCTGACTTTGATGAAGCTGTGAGGACTGAGGTTTCTCCTCATCATCTTCAGTCTTCACATGGACCATAGAGAGTGACAACTTGTTTCCATCCACCTCCTGATTGGTCCAGAGATCTTCCTGTTCCTCTTTGATGTCAGGACTCTCTGGGTCATCTTCAGTTTTCACTTGAACAACAGTGAGTGAGAACTTTCCATCATCAGCCTCCTCCATGTCATCAAGCTGCTCTTGCTCCTGATTGGTCCAGAGATCTTCCTGTTCCTCTTTGATGTCAGGACTCTCTGGGTCATCTTCAGTTTTCACTTGAACAACAGTGAGTGAGAACTTTCCATCATCAGCCTCCTCCATGTCATCAAGCTGCTCTTGCTCCTGATTGGTCCAGAGATCTTCCTGTTCCTCTTTGATGTGAGGACTCTCTGGCTCCTCCTGATCTGGACTGGTCATCATCTCAGTGGGAACCTCTTCTTTGACCAGCAGCAGATATTGGACGTCTGCAGGAGACAAAGACACACAAACACACAGTGTCTCAATGTTTGTTGATCTGAATATATTAGAGGTGCAACAGTTCAACAAACCCATGGTTTAGTTTGTATTGAGGTTGTGGGTCACAGTTTTCAGTTCAGTTTTTACTTTTTGCACATTAAGGAGAAGAAAAACTTTTGAAATGTTCACAGTCTCATTGTATTTTGTTTTATACAAAAACATGATGACACACAACATGGCGACTTCCACCAGTTTTCACAACATAAAAAGCAAAATAAACCACCCAGTCATGACGTGTCTGTGAAGATTCTCAGTCATCCAGGTCATGGTATCCAAAAGTGTAGTAAAAAAGGCAACTGGACTTAGTTGAATTTCTTGAAGACGTTTCGCCTCTCATCCAAACGTCTTCAAGAAATTCAACTAAGTCCAGTTGCCTTTTTTTACTACACTTTTGGACCCAGTCATGACATGAAGTCAGATTGTTTCTGATTTCATACTTGCAATGGGTGGACATTTTTTATTTGTTTTATATATTTTATTTTATTCATCTTTGTATGATTGTAACTTTTACTTTCATGTCATTGTGTACTCTATTCTGTCAGTGACGTCTATGAGATGGAAGTCACTCAGCTGCATCATAAAGAATCATGAAAGGAAGAAAGTGTCCAGAGAGGATTTCTCTAGAACCTCACAGGTACCAGGAACACTAAGACAGCCGAAGGAGTGCGAGTGCATTGGATCGAGGCACAGACCTTCCGGGATTGCGATGGACATGGCGGGTTGGACATCCCATCGCTGCCCGGATCTCTGGCCTTGGATTTACCTCTGACACTGTCTCAAGATCATTCACCGCTCTATTTCCATTCCAACCTTTGGACTGAGGCCAAAGACAGATGAGTGCAAATTACTGTGAGATCTTTCCGATGCTATTCTGATTGTTCCCACTAATCCTACAACCTTTTGTTAAAGGCCTAGGCCTAGGCACAGTTATCTTAAAGTGTATTTTCTTTATTTTCTTGAAATAAATGTAACCCTCTTTTATAAATATAACTCATGTCTCCTGCCACAATTTCTTTGTCTATGAACAGTTTTTCTTATTTCTTTGATTGTCTGAATTTCCTCATTCCTGCCACAGAAATGACCGGGTGATGCAGATGCGTTACTGTCAGCAGACCTGACTGTGTTTTATTGACATGCCATTCTGTCGACAGCTGACAGTGCTGCGTTCATGAACGTGGGGAAAAACGCGGTGGAGCACACAATCCAGTCCCTGCAGTTTCTATTTATACAGAATAAATACACACATTTAATGGACCGAAATATCGCAGTTTATGCCCCCAAAAGGAAATGTGTGTTGTGTATTTAACGGTTTGTTTTTCACGGTTCAGTTTTGCACCTCTAGAATATATGTAACCAAAATATAAACGTGTATATACACAAATAGTCTATTTTTCCAAGCTCAGTCCGTTTACAGCCTGTTAACACTATCCGTTGTTACGCTGCTGATGGGAAAATGTTGGCTTCTGTATTTTGTGTTTATTCTGCAGTTCACTGATAGGATAAATAAAAATATTAAAAATGTAAAAAAAATTAAAAAATTCTACTGACTAAATGTTAAAAACACAAAACTGAAAAACTCTTTTGAATGAAAAGGTGTAGTTTTTTTTTAACTTTCTGACAACATATTTTTATTCTTATTAATAATAATGTTAATTAAAATTGGAACAAGGATTCACAAATTAACGACTGATATTTTGCTGCATTTATTCAACTATATTATTTAGGTTTCATCACTGTTACTGTGAACTGCTCTCACCTGCTGCAGTGTCCGCTAGAGGGCGTCTGTCTTCAGGCAGCTTCTCCTGCTTCATCATTCTGTTCACTGTTGACGCTGTCGTTAGCTATGAGCCAAGCTAACGGCTAACACTGACCGGAAGTGCCTGTCCAGCTTCAACTCTTTCTGCTCCCGTTTACGGCAGCTGTGTTTTAACACACCGGTGTGTAAGCTAACAGGAGCTAACAGAATCAAACCGGAGCTAACGGAAGTTAACGGGAGCTAACGCGCTCAGAAGCTGAAGCTAACAGTGTTAGCCTGCATTGGCAGCAGTTCTGTGTTTGAAGGAAATGAATGTGACATAAATAAAAACAGTGGAACTTGTAAAAATGACTCGTTTGTCGTTTACAGTTTGTCGTTAGCATCATCACTTGTAAGCAGTCCCGCCTTCAGCTCGTACGGTAAGTCACCAGGGACAATTTTGTGTGTCTCCTTTGTGTGTGTGTGTGTGTGTGTGTGTTTTTTCCCTAGCAACAACTTTATTTAAAAAGTTGTTGTTATTTAAAAGTTGTTATTTAAAACTTGATTTTATCCTCTATTTTCTGTCCAATGTGCTGCAGTTTCAGGGATTTAAAATAAAATTATTAAGTTTGAGAGGTTATTGTAATAGTGTCATTATTTATTTTATATGAAATAAAACATTTTGTTTTATTTCATATAAAATATATAGTGCTTTGTTTTCTAGTAGTAGTAGTTGTTATTCAATAAAATATGCATGTTTATTTCATCTTCTTATAGGAAAAGTACAACTGTTGTAGTATTGTTACTGAGCGCTAAAGAAAAGAGACAAGGAGGAAATGCTAAAATGAAGAAATAGAACAATAAAAGGAAAATTAATGTAATGAGTCAGCGGATTTTTGTAAGTGAGTCAAATTGATGAAATTTGTCACGTGGCTTCATTTATTCAGTGACAAAATGGTTTTTTTTGGAAAATTTTTATTTGTGAAGATATGATTTTGCGTGACAAGATCAAAATAATTACGAGTAATTTTTTGCTCAATATTACATTTTCACATAAACCAGAAACTTAAATATCAATGTGTGGACATAGTTACATATTTCTTATCAAACAAATAACTTTGTTTTCTTCACACACACCGTCAATCGAATCATCTTACATTATAACCGCTTCCGTTGACACTGGCTTTCAAAATAAGAGTCCCTCACTTCGGCTTTTGCCAAAGCTTAACAGTAAAATAACTTACAGTTATTCTTATACAATAACACATTTACAATCAGTCTTTGCAAATATTCCGCACCTTTCGCAAAACATTAGCTTCAGCACGAAGTAGTCACACCCTAACAGCACGTTTTCAGAACAAATCGGGTTTCCGGTGCAGGTCGGGCACTGACTTCCTTGTTTACTCGGGATGATGCTAGTCTTGTTGCTAATAACAAACTGTAACGAGTCTCATCTTTAAATCCCGCTGTTTTGTTTGCGTTACATTCATCTCATTTAAATACAGAACAGCTGTTTCTGCTGACAGTGCAGGCTAACACTGTTAGCATCAGCGTCTGTGCTCCGCACCGAGCGCGTTAGCTCCTGTTAGCTACCGTTAGCTTCGGCTAGCTCATGTTAGCTTATACACCGGCGTGTTAAACCACAGCTGTCGTAAACGGGAGCAGAAAGAGTTGAAGCTGGATAGGCACTTCCGGTTAGTGTTAGCCGTTAGCTTGGCTCATAGCTAACGACAGCGTCAACAGTGAACAGAATGATGAAGCAGGAGAAGCTGCCTGAAGACAGACGCCATCTACCGGACACTTCAGCAGGTGAGAGGATCGAACAATGATGAAATCTAAATAATATAAAAGTAACGATTATTTTATTAAATCGATTCATCTGTCGATGGATCAGAGTTGGACATGATGATTTTCTCAAACGTCCTGTTTTGTCTACAAACTAAAATGATTGTTTTAATGATTTCTTTGTTATTTGGAGCAAAGAAACAGAAAATATTCACATTTAAGAAATCAATCACAGAAACGTGTTTTTAGTTAGTTGAGTAAGTTACAGCATCACATGATGAAATTTGATCATTGACTCTGTGTCGTCTCCAACACACAGTTTAGAGCAAAGACTCAACATTCTCACAACAAATTCACAACTTTTCTATGAGTTTTTGTTTTTGTCACAAACTGCAGCCTGATAATAATCAACTAAGATAAAATTATGTTTAGGTTTCACCAGTAGCTCTTGTATCCACTCTTCAATATTAGCATTTTAATAGAACTTTATAGACATTTGTAGCTAGCTAACACTAGCACTTTAATGTCAGGCTTTTATAGTTAATTGTTTCTACCATTCTTATTTTAACACGACTGTTGTCTGTTTTGGATATTTGGAGCTAGAGCATATTATCATAGTTTAACAGTATGTCACTGATTTGCTAAAGGCTAATATGAATGTTAGCCTAAATATGGCCTTTTATTGAACTTTATTTAGCCACTTTGGAAAAAAATGTAGCCAGTTTGTTCTGGCTAATGTGGACGTGTTAAGCTGTCCAGTCTAAGACCAGACTGGACACTCACTGGCCCCCAGGTCGTTTTGGTTTGATAATTTTCATAGTTTTGTATGAAAAATACAATTTTTGGTTGCATATATTCCGATTAACAAACATTGAGACACTGTGTGTTTGTGCGTCTTTGTCTCCTGCAGACGTCCAACATCTGCTGCTGGTCAAAGAAGAGGTTCCCACTGAGATGATGACCAGTCCAGATCAGGAGGAGCCAGAGAGTCCTCACATCAAAGAGGAACAGGAAGATCTCTGGACCAATCAGGAGCAAGAGCAGCTTGATGACATGGAGGAGGCTGATGATGGAAAGTTCTCACTCACTGTTGTTCAAGTGAAAACTGAAGATGACCCAGAGAGTCGTGACATCAAAGAGGAACAGGAAGATCTCTGGACCAATCAGGAGGTGGATGGAAACAAGTTGTCACTCTCTATGGTCCATGTGAAGACTGAAGATGATGAGGAGAAACCTCAGTCCTCACAGCTTCATCAAAGACAGCCTGAGGAGAGCAGAGAGGCGGAGCCTCCAGCCACTGACTCTGAACAACCAATAAAAACAGAAGCTGATGGAGACGATCGTCTTCACTCAGATGAAGAAGACGCCGAGATGACAAACTCACCTGAGACTGAAGACAGTGATGATTATGGGAAGGAGACCAGAGCTGCTGACCAACGTCAACCTCAGAGACACAAACAGAGAGTTCACACTGGAGAGAAACCACATAACTGTGACTTATGTGGGAAAAGATTTACAAAGAAGTCTAATCTTAGGCGACACATGGTGGTCCATTCAGAAGAAGAACCATGTAGCTGTGACGTTTGTGGGAAAAGTTTTACACACAGGGGTTCACTCAAGAGCCATATGGGTGTTCATACAGGAGAGAAACCATTTAACTGTGACATCTGTGGGAAAACATTTGCAAAAAAGTCTAATGTCAAAACACACATGGTGGTCCATTCAGAGGAGGAACCATTTCGCTGTGATGTTTGTGGAAAAGGCTTTACACAGAGGGGTTCACTTAAGATTCATATGAGAGTTCACACAGGAGAGAAACCATGTGGTTGTTATTTTTGTGGGAAAACGTTTAGACAGACGAGTGCTCTTAAGACGCATATGATGATCCACACAGGAGAGAAACCGTGTAGCTGTGGTGTGTGTGGGAAAAGTTTTACAAAGAAAAGTGATGTCACGAGACACATGAAGGTCCATACAGAAGAGAAACCTTACAGGTGTGATATCTGTGGGAAAAGATTTAAAGAGAAGTATACTCTAAAGAGTCACATGATGATCCATACGGCGGAGAAACTATGCAGCTGTGAGATTTGTGGGGAAAAGTTTAAACTAAAGAAATCTTTTGAGAAGCATATGAGAATTCATACAGGAGAGAGACCACATAGCTGTGATGTTTGTGGGAAAATATTTGCCAAGAAAAGTACTTTAAAGACACACCTGATGGTTCACACAGGAGAGAAACCATATGGCTGTGATGTTTGTGGGAAAATGTTTACAAAGAAAAGTTCTTTAAAGACACACACAATGATCCACACAGGAGAGAAACTATGTAGCTGTGATGTCTGTGGGAAAAGTTTTACAAATAAGAGTAGTTTTAAGAGGCACATGACAATTCATACAAGAGAGAAATCATGAAGCTGTCTCTGACCAGTGAACACCTAATTTGAAGTATTCATCTATCTCCTCATGGTGGCAGCAGCAGCAGGGATTTGTTTTGTGGACGTTTCTTGAAGGCATCTGTAAGCTGCTGTCTGAAGCTCAACATCATGCAGTCGCTGCATTACTCTCATTACTCTCACAGGTAATCATGCATTATTTTAATGATGTATTGAGTTGCACTTCTGAATTTTGTGCTATCACTCCTGCTCTTTTCAGTAAGAAGCTCCGGGAAAAAGGTTAGTCTGGATCCGTGGTTTAGTGTAAAATATTGGAATTGAATATTAGAAAATGAAGATGTAAATCTACTGCCCCCGGAGGCCAAACTCTTGCTATTGAATTCTGTCAATGGTTCTTTATTTCACCTCTGACATGTACATGAAGCAGCTTTTGTTGACTGTTAAAATGTTATTGTGCAAAAATAAATGTTTCTGAAACAGAAATTTGTCATTTTTTCAGCCTAAACCAATCAGAGAAATGTGATGTCAAACAGTGCTAGTTAGCACACAATATGCTACAGGCTAACATGAAGCCAAAGGTGACAAAGAATAGTCATTGAAGTAGCAGCAGCTATAAACAAAACAGTTAGAAGCACAACAGAAACAAATGCTGGTAATATCCAATTTCTACAACCTTAAAACAGTTCACTGTTTCCACAAGAGGTCTCCCTAGACCTAAAACTCTGGCCCAATTGTTGACCACAGCAGCTTCTATGAAAATATTGGTGCTTTTCCACTGCACAGTTACAGCACAACTCAACTCTACTCGTCTTTTTTCTCTTTTCCATCAGTGATAGAACCTGGTACCTGGTCCCCTTTTTTAGAACCTGCTCTGTGGAGGTTCCAGTCGAGCCGATACTAACATGTGACGTGGACAGACTGCCGGCCACTGATTGGTCAGAGAGTGTCGTCACTGGAAGAGTCACGAGCGCGAACAATGTTGAACTGTAGATGAGTTAAAAAGACTTGAAAATCCTGAAAACATGCGTTAATCTGCAACATTTAACAAGGACATTTGTAAAATGTCCATATTTAACAGAGGAGTCTGGTGTATTTAGCGACAGCACTGCTGAAAGACGGAGATGGTGAGCCCAATCACAAGCCGTTCAGCCGGATTTCACTTCAGCGACTGTGTCAGACGGAGTCAGGAAGGACTGAACCATTCAGTGAACTCATCTGTTTAGAAAAGTGAGGAAAAAGAAAACAACTGCTTTGACCGTCACGTGTTTGTGTCCTTGTGTCGTCACGCCTGTTTCTATGACGACACTGCCCACATTAAGTAGAAAGTATGAAGTCATGGAAAACAATGTCTGATACCAAACTGAGTAGAGCCGAGTCGTGCTGAACTCACTCACTCATTTTCTGCTGCTTTAGCTTCTACGTCTGACTGTTGATTTCAGCCATAATCAGCAAAAACATCCTAAAAATCTGATAAATTTAAACATATTTGATGTAAAATAAATATATCTAAAATACATTTTATTTTTTTAACATAATTATAAAACTAAATGTTTTATTATTTAGTGTTTTTTGTCAGTTCTAGTTTTTGTTGAACCAGTTTATTAATTTTGTGATTATTCATTAGTTTTGATGGAGCCTCCAGTTAATATTATTATTTTAGATATTTTATGTGATAGTGGAGTAAATGTAGACGACACTGGTGTGTGATGTATCACAGGCTGAGAGACAAACATGGACAAGACAAACAATTTCCCTTAAATGTGATGGACCTGGACAAATACAAATAATTACAAATAAAACTTCTCACAGATTTATGATTTGAACAACAGATAGAATAAAACATTATTTCTAAAACAACATCATATATAAAAGTCAACTAACCAATGCAGGCAACTATAATTATTAATTATTCACAGCAGATAATTTTGACATGCAATATTAGAACTAACACAGGTTTGACCAGGTCAAAGGTCAAATAAACCTGGTTGAGTATTAAATGAAATATACCTAATTATATCATAATTGTATTTTGTATTGTATTTTTATTTTTTTTGGAGTTAATTTTACTTGCTATTTTTTTGCATTTGGTTTTGGTTTACTATTATCCAGGCTCCACTGAACCTACGGAAAAAAAAGCTCTGCTGCTGGCACGCAAAGGCTTCTGGGAAATCCTCCTCTGTGACGGATACACAAACGTATCCTTCAAAAACGGGCAAACGTCTCCATTTTCACGACATCTGGACGATGAATCGTTTTTCTTGTTTTGTGTGACTTTATTGTCCAAAAGCAACAAAAAAAACAAAAGGACAAAGGAAGTGACATCACTCCCCAAGTTCGTATCTCTGGTTAGCCAGTGTTAGCAATATCAGTCAATAACTTATCTACAGTTAAGAATGAAACAGTTCTATGTGAACGATTGATTTACTGTGAAACAAACATGACAGAAGTGAAATTAACGGTAAAAAGTAGCAGACTTTATACCAGTGGCAGCCATCTTGGAATCCTATGTTGGGGTTGGTGATGTTGCTCAGAGTTCTATGACCTGGGAAATTCAGAGTTCTAAATACAAATGGAACTCACCATAACTGGCTTGATGTCCACGCTATTCCCCAAACAACCATCTAAAAAGGACCCTAAAACTTAAAGACATACTAAACAAACCCAGAAATTTAACAAAAACAGAAGTAAACATGGAGTATTACGTGAAAAATCGGAATGCTGTGAAAACAGACAATAATCTAGTGAAATCACACTATCAAACAAATATCTACGTATGTACTGCAGCCACATCCACACGAAACAGCACAAGGACATTATTTCAGGAAATGTCTCCATCCACACAGAATCCCCCAAAATGACTGAAGACACTGCAATGCACAAGCCAGGCCTGTAGGTGGCGCTGAAACGCTGCTTCACCAGAACTGAGGCGACACTTCTTTGGAATTTTCTCTCCTGTAAGACACATCTTGTCTCTGCTGTCATCACTATTCCTTCAAAAATCCCCATCAAATGAGTCTTCAAGTGCTTAATCTTCTGAGCCTAACTTTTGCCTCAGACGTCACAGCTGTGTCTCCTTCCAGCGTGGGACGCCATGTGTAGCTTAAGACCTTGTCTGGCAGAAAAGCTTTTCCCACAGTCATCACAACTAAATGGTCTCTCTCCTCTGTGACTCATCATATGCGCTTTAAGAATGACCTTATGTAAGAATCTTTTCCCACAAAGGTCACAGCCAAATGGTTTATAATCTGTATGGGACATGAAGTGAGCCTTAATAGCTTTGCCATCCGTACACATTTTACCACAAACCTCCTATAGAAACTCTGCTTGTGTCTCTGAGGTTGACGTTGGTCAGCAGCTCTGGTCTCCTTCTCATAATCATCACTGTCTTCAGTCTCAGATGAGTCTGAAGTCTGGTTGTCTTCTTCATCTGAGTGAAGATGATCATCTCCATCAGCTTCTGTTTTTATTGGTTGTTCAGAGTCAGTGGCTGGAGGCTCCGCCTCTCTGCTCTCCTCAGGCTGGCTTTGATGAAGCTGTGAGGACTGAAGTTTCTCCTCATCATCTTCAGTCTTCACATGGACCATAGAGAGTGACAACTTGTTTCCATCCACCTCCTGATTGGTCCAGAGATCTTCCTGTTCCTCTTTGATGTGAGGACTCTCTGGCTCCTCCTGATCTGGACTGGTCATCATCTCAGTGGGAACCTCTTCTTTGACCAGCAGCAGATGTTGGACGTCTGCAGGAGACAAAGACGCACAAACACACAGTGTCTCAATGTTTGTTAACATGTACATACTATGTACCTTAAAACAGCAGCCCATAGTTAAGCAGAGAAAGAACATGGCTTGTGACCAAAGGGTTGCTGGTTTGAGTCCCTGCCAGGTCAAGAGCTGGGGTAATCCCCATTGGTCATTGTTAACTGAACACTACATTGACCCCAGCCACAGGAGGTCACATCTCATGTACTCCTTGGGCCAAGTCTAGATGAATGGAGCCAAATATGTGGCTCATCCGCTGTGGCGCCCCCTAGAGAAGGAGCAGCCAAAAGACAAAAACAAATAAACAATATATATATATACACACACAAATGCCATAAAGCTGTATTTTTAAATAAATAACATACAAAAAAAGAAATTTATACTTACAAGTCAATTGAAGTATAAACTTTTTACACTATCACCTGAATTTGATTTGGGCTGCAACGATTCCTCGAGTAAATCATACAAAGAATGATGGAGGAATTTCCTCTGCCTCGAAGCCTAATTAAATTTAAAGCTCACGTTTCACACAGATTCTTTTTAGTGTGACACAACATGCTTGCGTCACAGACTATGCGTCCCCTACAAAGCAGAAGACGACGGAAGCGGGCTTTGGGTAACGTGTGTGGACAGTTTCGCTGTACAGAATGGCAGACGCTGGGACCAAAAACAGTGAATACAGCGAAAATGAGCAAACGCAGCAAAGTCAAAGTGACAGGAGGAAGAGGATAAAAGTATGTTTTATCCGATTACTCGATGAATCGATGGAATATTCGACAGAATAATTTTCGATAGCCGCAGCCCTAAATTTGATAAATATAACCAAATTTATTGTTAATGAAATACCTTTAAAAATGCCTTGTTGTTTTGCCGTCAAGTCATTTATCTTATTGTTTTGGTTGTTTGTTTGTTGTGTTTTTAGTTGCCCGTTGGTGATTTCTTACACTAAGGAGGAACTCCTTAATATTAGACCCAGTTTTCATTGAACTTTCACAGAGTTTTGTACGTAGTAGGTCCATATATAAAACATTTGAGAACATCATCATTTCCAGGTTTGACAAACATTTTTCAATATTTTATGACATTTTTGGACCAAACAACTAATGAATTAATGGGGAAAATAATCGTCTGATTAATCAATAATAAAAATATCATTTATTTTGAAGTCAAAGTGAGGATGTGACACACTCTGACTCAAATGACAGGAAACTGAATCAAAGCCGATGAAAACCAAAGTAACGCTATTTTTATAAATTATGTTTTTTGTAGTTTTGACTTTTGCATGAATTGATTTTTACATTTCTAAAACTCAACCAAAGTCTGTCTTCAGTGTCATAGAAAATCACCATGGTAACGCACAAAAAAAATATTATCGTTTAACCCATATCACCATGGTAACTTGGGCTCTGAAAATAACCATTTTTGGGATGAAAAAACTATTATCTATTCTGTTTTGCAGTCACTCAAATGTTTCAATAAAATCATTTTCACCCTGATTTGACTTTAAACTTTTAAGTTTCCTGGAATTTTCTTTTGTTGTCAAAATAATGTAACAACTGTTTAAAAGGTTTACATTCTTTACAGTAATAAAGAAATAATAAAATAGAGGACAGTAAAAAGAAAATCTGATTTCGTTGATTCAGATCAGTGACAGAAATTAAAGTCTGGCATTGTTGAACTTGGTTTTCTGGATTAAAGAAACCAAACCAAAGAACAAACACAAAATTAGCAGAACGCGTCACTTTGTCAAGTTAACTTTTGAATGAAAACAAAGTGTCTGGACTTTGCAGCACTTTTTTACAGTAACGTCCTCTTACCTGTTGAACAGTCCGCTAGAGGGCGTGTGTGTTCAGGAAAGACAGACTCTGGATTCTCTGTTTCATCTTTCGATTCCGGTTCTGTTCTGATAGCTTCTGATAGCTCCTGTTAGCTTCTGTTAGCTTACACCGGTGTGTGCAGTCACTGTGGGAAGCTAACGACAGCGTGAACAGTGAACTTAAACTGGACATGACAAAGGCTAACACGAGCTAAACAGAGCGGCGCTAACACATGTCACTACCCGTTTGTTCTGCGCATGTGCTAAGTGTGACTACTTCCTGTCAAAACTATTCACGCCATGTTCGAGGATTTTTAGTAAAAAATGTTATTTTATTTCTGACGAAATAAAATGAAAATGTTTGTCATTTTTGTTTACATTGCACCACTTCTTGCCAAAACTTTCAATATAAGAGCCACTGACTTTGTCGTTTATTACTTTTTGTATAACAGACTACAGTCGTTATGCTTACAAAATAAAATACAAGTTTTTATGCTAATTTGGTAGATTTGGGTAATTTGGTAAATTCTTCATTGTACAAAGAGACTGACGAAATTTGACGAAAAAGTGACTGAATACATTTGCAGCGTTCCATTTCACCCAAAATAATAACAAGATTAAATATGTGACACATCATTGTCCATAAATTAAATGACATGATTGCATGAAAATGAACGTATGTGGATATCAATCCAAAAGGAAACTGAATGCACAGGTTGAAAAAAGTGTTCAGTTGTTTCATGTTTCAAGAACATGAATTAACTTTCAAATTCAAATCTTTTTTTAAAGTAATCATAAATTCCGGCAATTATTTTAAAAGTTAACTTTCCTTGACTTTAGGTGCAATAAGACAAGTCAGATAGAAAGACACCTCCTCTGTACAGAGCAAGACGTAAAATTACCATATTCCAGTCTTTGGGAATCCCTGCTCACAATGACACCAATGTGTACATTTGCTTCATAATTTCTCTTCTGAATGAAGTTTCATGTGTACTTTAACAGTACGCTCCAGTGTAAATCTTTTCCCACATACATCACAACTGAATGGTTTCTCCTGTGTATGGACCACCATGTGTCTCTTTACATCTATATTCCTTACAAATCTTTTCCCACAAACAGCACAGCTGCATGGTTTCTCTCCTGTATGGACCATTCTGTGTCTCTTGAGATAAAACTTCTTTATAAATGCTTTCCCACAAACATCACAGTCATATGGTTTCTCTCCCGTGTGACCCTTCATGTGTATGTTAAGAGAACTCTTTTGTGTAAATCTTTTGCCACATACAACACAGTGAAATGGTTTCTCTCCTGTATGACCCTTCATGTGTATATTAAGAGATCCCTTTTGAGTAAATCTTTTGCCACATACAACACAGTGAAATGGTTTCTCTCCTGTGTGGACAACCATGTGTCTCTCAACGTCCCTCTTTGTTGCAAATGTTTTACCACAAAAATCACAGTCAAACGGTTTCTCTCCCGAATGGACCACCATGTGTGTCTTGACATTAGACTTCTTAGTAAATGTTTTACCACAAAAATCACAGTCAAATGGTTTCTCTCCTGTATGGACCACCATGTGTGTCTTGACATTAGACTTCTTTGAAAATGTTTTCCCACAGACGTCACAGCCAAACGGTTTCTCTCCAGTGTGAACTCTCTGCTTGTGTCTCTGAGGTTGACGTTGGTCAGCAGCTCTGGTCTCCTTCTCATAATCTTCACTGTCTTCAGTCTCAGACGAGTCTGAAGTCTGGTTGTCTTCTTCATCTGAGTGAAGATGATCATCTCCATCAGCTTCTGTTTTTATTGGTTGTTCAGAGTCAGTGGCTGGAGGCTCCGCCTCTCTGCTCTCCTCAGGCTGACTTTGATGAAGCTGTGAGGACTGAGGTTTCTCCTCATCATCTTCAGTCTTCACATGGACCATAGAGAGTGACAACTTGTTTCCATCCACCTCCTGATTGGTCCAGAGATCTTCCTGTTCCTCTTTGATGTCAGGACTCTCTGGGTCATCTTCAGTTTTCACTTGAACAACAGTGAGTGAGAACTTTCCATCATCAGCCTCCTCCATGTCATCAAGCTGCTCTTGCTCCTGATTGGTCCAGAGATCTTCCTGTTCCTCTTTGATGTCAGGACTCTCTGGGTCATCTTCAGTTTTCACTTGAACAACAGTGAGTGAGAACTTTCCATCATCAGCCTCCTCCATGTCATCAAGCTGCTCTTGGACATCTGCAGGAGAAACACACAGTTTAAAATGATGATACAACAGTAGTGAGCAAAAGTCTCACTGCAGCAGCAGCTTTGTTGTTTTTATGTCAAACTCTGGATTGGAATGATGTGACTGAAAGTTGGTCTTATATATGAACACGCTGTCAATGAGTTTAACATGTGTATCAGACAATCAAGCATCTTAAAGACATCTGGTGTAATAGATTGTTTCCGGAGCAGTTTTATTTTACCAGAAACATTAATTATGTTTCCACTTCAGTTTTAAAAAGGGTCAGGGTCACGTTATTGTTCAGGTGTATATTTATATTTTAGATTCCTTAAAGTGCTTTGTTGACAGCGCTGCAAACCTTTGGCCTTCTCTCAGTGAGCTTCATGATGTCGTCACCTGAAATGGTTTCCACTTCACAGGTGTGCCTTGTCAGGGTTCATTTGTGGAATTTCTTGCTTTCTTAATGGGGTTGGGACCATCAGTTGTGTCGTGCAGGAGTCAGGTTGGTTCACAGCTGACAGCACTATTTGACAACTGTTAGAATTCATATTATGGCAAGAACCACTCAGCAAAGTAAAAAGCACACCATGTGTCCAAACTTTTGACACATTCAAAGTTTTTGCAAACTGGCACTGTACATGTCTCCTGTATTTTCTGGATGTGTTAACTGTTAAACAGTATGTAGGGCTGTCACTTCTTATTCACATATAGTATTATTTTGAAAATTGGGATGTAAAGTTCACATTCTAATTTTTAACCGTTAATATGTTGCTATGCTGTTTTCATAAGCTAACAATGGCTCACCTTACGTTTCAAACTTCGCAACACGGTGAACTTGAGGCTGATGTTATTATTAGTACCGACTTAAAAACTTTGGAAAAACATTGAACGGTTTCTTTTATTTTTAGTCAGGAGCAAAACTTGATGTGGCTGATCGGACATTTTGTCTCTGTGTTCATGGACCTTTGCACAGCAGCCATTTTGACTGATCACAGGTGTCAATGAACACATGAATGATGACTGAGTGACAGTTCACTCTCACACATGATGAACTGCTCTCACCTGCTGAAGTGTCCGCTAGAGGGCGTCTGTCTTCAGGCAGCTTCTCCTGTTGATGCTGTCGTTAGCTATGAGCCAAGCTAACGGCTAACACTGACCGGAAGTGCCTGACCAGCTCTAACTGTTTCTGCTCCTGTTTACGACATCTGTTATACTACAGACCGGTGTTAGCTAACGCTTGCTAACGGGATCAATCCAGAGCTAACGTAAGCTAACGCGCTCTGTGCGTTACCAGTGGCGATTCCACACACCGGTGTAAGCTAACGGAAGCTAACGGGAAACAATAGGACCTAACAGGAGCTAACGGAAGCTAACCGGAGCTGTCGCACTCTGCTGCTAACAGTGTTAACAACGGAAGCGTCACTTCCGGAGTTGAATGAAATAAATGTGACATAAATGAACACAGTCAGACTTTTATATTTAAAAGACTCTCAATAGTTTGTTGTTACCATAAACTCGCTCCTGCGTACAAGATCCCGCCTCCATATTGAAAAGCAAGTCACACGGCGTAAACGCGCATTACCGCCGCCTACCGGACTGGAGTGTGAATCACGAGATGAGCAGTAAAAAAATAAATACTTAAAACTAAATTCTTTACTTTAAACCAGTTACACATTTTGTTTGTTTTAGTATTTAGTTATTGTTTTAATTGGGATATTATTGATTTAAGTAGTTTTTTGTTTTCATTACAATCAGATGTATTTGTACTTTCTCTAGCTTTATTTTTATGAAACAAATTGTAAATGTGTTTATCATTTGGGGATGTTGTTGTGTAAAATGGTTGGTTTGCGCATGGCACAAGTTACTTATGTCT
Organism: Brachirus orientalis; assembly: GCA_016785285.1. Taxonomy (NCBI): domain Eukaryota; kingdom Metazoa; phylum Chordata; class Actinopteri; order Pleuronectiformes; family Soleidae; genus Brachirus; species Brachirus orientalis. Next base: position 46,684 of record JAFBJR010000369.1, on the reverse strand, counting down.
GATGATTGGTGAGGGACGAGAATGGATTCACTTGTTCTGTTTGTTTACTTTTTAGACAATAAAACTACACACACCAATAACCTGGACTGAACATTAGGTTTCTTTTACCTGTGCAAGATTCATACCCATGATGCAACAGTGGTCTTTTAGTTAAGTTTATTTTGACTAATTTGTATTTATTATTTTTAGACAAAAAGTGACTGCACCTGTTTTTTTCACCAAAGACAATCGTGTGTGTGATCAGTTTCTGAAAATGAACTATCACCTTTGAGTGGTTCCTCTTGATGGAGGTGATAAAGTTTCTATTACTTTCATCAAACGTAAAACATTACATGGTCTAGGGTGGCCTCACACCTCGCAGTGTAAAGCCTGCCAGAAAAATGTGGCATAAAGTGACACAAGATCATACTGTATGTCTCTATTGAGTCAGGGGACATTGACACAGAGCCATAGAACTTTTATTTTACACGAATAAATGATGCCACTGTCAATCAATAAAACATTCCTCAATCATTCCTTGGAATATTCTGATATAGATGGAGACTTATATTAACCACCTCTTGAACAGATTACACAGACAAAACTTGATCAAATACAAAAATCAGTTTTTCTGGTATTAACATCCGTCTTCAGTGAACTGATTGAACATGGTATTAAGACGTGTCTTGTGACCACATTAGATCAGATCTGTTTCTATCTGTTTCTATCATATCAGATCAATGTTTCCCAAACTGTCTATACATGGATTCACTTTTTAATGTCAAACTATCGTGACCTAAAACTAAATATGAATCATGACAAATGCAAATTTGTGCATAAAGCTAGTCATACCTGTAACATAAACACCATTTTACACAAGGTATTCATAACATATATACATTAATTAATGGCTGAAGAAGTTCAGCAAATTTGTTTAGAGAGAATAATATCTCCTGTGACCCATCAGTGGGTCCCGACCCAGTCTTTGGGAATCCCTGCTCTCAATATTGTAATGTATTACAGCATCATCATTTCTCTCCTGTATGAAGTTTCATGTGGACTTTAAGATTAAACTTCAGTGTAAATGGTTTCCCACACACATCACAACTAAATGGTTTCTCTCGTGTGTGAACCACCATGTGTCTCAATACATCTCTATTACTTGCAAATCTTTTCCCACATACATTGCAGCTACATGGTTTCTCTCCTGTATGGACCATTATATGCTGAGTAAGAGAACCTTTGTGAGTGAATTTTTTCCCACAAACATCACAGTGGAATGGTTTCTCTCCTGTATGGCCCTTCATGTGTTTATAAAGAGAACTCTTTTGTGTAAATCCCTTCCCACACACATCACAGCAGAAGAGTTTCTCTCCTGTATGGCCCTTCATGTGAATACTCAGAGTCCCCTTACGTGTAAATTGTTTTCCGCAAAAATCGCAGTGAAATGGTTTCTCTCCTGTATGAGCTATCATGTGTCTCCTGAGATGAGACTTACTATTATATCTTTTTCCACAAACATCACAGTGAAACGGTTTCTCTCCTGTATGGGCTATCATGTGTCTCTTAACATAAAACTCACTTTTATATTTTTTCCCACAAACATCGCAGCTGCACGGTTTCTCTGCTGTATGAACTATCATGTGTCTTTTCAAATTAGATTTACTTGAAAATGTTGTCCCACAGACGTCACAGACAAACGGTTTCTCTCCAGTGTGAACTCTCTGCTTGTGTCTCTGAGGTTGACGTTGGTCAGCAGCTCTGGTCTCCTTCTCATCATCATCACTGTCTTCAGTCTCAGGTGAGTTTGTCATCTCGGCGTCTTCTTCATCTGAGTGAAGACGATCGTCTCCATCAGCTTCTGTTTTTATTGGTTGTTCAGAGTCAGTGGCTGGAGGCTCCGCCTCTCTGCTCTCCTCAGGCTGACTTTGATGAAGCTGTGAGGACTGAGGTTTCTCCTCATCATCTTCAGTCTTCACATGGACCATAGAGAGTGACAACTTGTTTCCATCCACCTCCTGATTGGTCCAGAGATCTTCCTGTTCCTCTTTGATGTCAGGACTCTCTGGGTCATCTTCAGTTTTCACTTGAACAACAGTGAGTGAGAACTTTCCATCATCAGCCTCCTCCATGTCATCAAGCTGCTCTTGCTCCTGATTGGTCCAGAGATCTTCCTGTTCCTCTTTGATGTCAGGACTCTCTGGGTCATCTTCAGTTTTCACTTGAACAACAGTGAGTGAGAACTTTCCATCATCAGCCTCCTCCATGTCATCAAGCTGCTCTTGCTCCTGATTGGTCCAGAGATCTTCCTGTTCCTCTTTGATGTCAGGACTCTCTGGGTCATCTTCAGTTTTCACTTGAACAACAGTGAGTGAGAACTTTCCATCATCAGCCTCCTCCTTGTCATCAAGCTGCTCTTGCTCCTGATTGGTCCAGAGATCTTCCTGTTCCTCTTTGATGTGAGGACTCTCTGGCTCCTCCTGATCTGGACTGGTCATCATCTCAGTGGGAACCTCTTCTTTGACCAGCAGCAGATGTTGGACGTCTGCAGGAGACAAAGACGCACAAACACACAGTTTAAAATGATGATACAACAGTAGTGAGCAAAAGTCTCACTGCAGCAGCAGCTTTGTTGTTTTTATGTCAAACTCTGGATTGGAATGATGTGACTGAAAGTTGGTCTTATATATGAACACGCTGTCAATTAGTTCAACTCATACAACATCTGTATGAGATGATCAAACATGTCTTGAATAAACCTGCTGTAATAAACCCTTTCTACAGCAGATATTTGTCGACAAACATAGGTTTTACCAGAAACATTAATTATGTTTTCACTCCAGGTTTAAGAAACAAAATTTGCCCCGGGGACGACCCAGGACTCGCTGGAGAAACTACATCTCTCGGCTGGCCTGGGAACATCTCGGGATTCCCCCAGAAGAGCTGGACGAAGTGGCCGGGGGGGGGGCTGGGCTTTTTTGCTTAAGCTGCTGACCCCGCGACCCGACCTTGGATAAGAGGCAGAAGATGGATGGAAAAAACAAAAAAACAAAAGTGAGCAAAAGTAAACGCTTATGTTTTGTTTCCGTGGGGATATTTAGAGACTTTTGTTGAAAAAAAGCCACTAGTGACAAATCTAGTGACTTTGTGTCATAACCTTAAATGCTTTGAGAGAAGGAAATGAACTTTTAACTGTGTTTACTGCGGGTGGAGAGTCAGAGTATGCAGTATGATCTGTGGATGTTCAGAGCAGCTGACTGTGTGTGAACAACCACTCATCTGTTCAAGTCAAAATATTGTCTTGTTTTCTCTTTCCTTGATCAAAGAGGACAGGACGTCTTCTGGTGAGATCTAACGTCTTTTCAGGCTGACTTTAGTTTCAGAAGTTGGTAACACTGTCAAACAACCTCCAAGCACAAGACAATGATGGAGACAACAGTGACAAAGACGGAGACAGTGAATGCCAGTGTAAGACAGAGGTTAGGGTTAGGGTTATGGGACTATGACGTCATCGTTTTCCTAAAGTATGTTTCAGGTCCTTTAAAACACTGTTTCCGTGTGGATGGAACGTCTCGGTATTCACCTAATCTATTCACATGCATTTTGTGAATATTTTCTCATTATTGATTGACTGGCTTTTATATGGACAGCTTAATAATCTGTAAGTGATTGTCTAATTTAAATGAAGGTGGTCATTTTGTTGTACATGGACTATTCTAGATATGAACAAAACTGAGGTTGTCATTGTTATTTTGTTTAATACAATCAAGTTTAGTTAAAAAAATTAAATTGTCTGTCCAGTCTGTGGCATGACGGGCGGAAATAAAAACAGTTAAAATCTTGTTTTTTTAAATTCACTTTCTTATTTACAACACTGAAAGAATCGATTGAGATAAATGAAGAACACTGCAACATATAATTAGGTACAAAAATAGAAACATGTAACATAAATAAAAATAAATAAAGGAAATAATGGAAAAAGTTATTCTTTACAAATGCATAGAGGTTTTGGCTTATTTTGATCTCATTATAGAATGTAAATATGGGCACATATGGGATGAAAGTTTTGGCTAAAATAAGCAAAACATTAATCAGTAGGTCCAGCTTTATGTTGTCTACTATTACACTAAAAATAATATCATTATCATTTAGAGAAGTAATAATCCTGTATTTACTTTTGAACCATTCCATGAAGTGTTTGAAACAAAGAGATGCTCTGTTCTCTCTGTGTCGCTTTTACAAACAATACAGTCAATTATCTCAAAGCCAAATGTTAGTCTTATAAATTCACTGGAAGGGTAGATATCATTCATTATTCTGAGGTGGATTTCTGTGATTTTAGGTGGAACTGGGTATTTATAAAACTTGGTTCTCAGTTTGGATATAATAATTGAAATTGGTCAAATTGTTGGATGATTGAGCAGGTTATAAATCATTGCTTAGATTAGGCCTCATCAATTTGTTTGACCTTTTTTTTTTTTACCAATGAAACTTATTTCATTTATAGAGTGTGGGTAGATGAGGTGGTGATTGAGTATAAAAATGTTTTTTTGCCAATATAAGGAATGTGTTTGGTATAAGTTGTATTTAAGACAAAATACATTGTCAGGTTAAGTTTATACATCACCATTTGTATCTAATAAGTCCATTATACTCCAAATCTTCTTATCCATCTAGTTCTTATAAAATATAGATCTTCTTTTGCAAAGTATATACAGTATCTGTTGTTCCATTACAGTGTGTTATAAGGAGTGAAGCTGTGATTGTAAAATAATTTCCAAAGAAGCAGGACCTGTTGGAGATATTTAGAAATCTTATGAGGCAGCCTTTTAACTTCATAATCACATTTCGATAGGTTCGATCCCACCCATTTAATCAAATATAGTTTGAGCAAATATGTGCTAAATACTATCAGGAGATTTGATCTATTGTTTCAACCAATTCAATGTTAAGGTTCCATTCATCTATTGCTTTTATTCCACCTGCAGAGAATTCTTTAACAGTGGTGGATTATTTGATGTAGTGAGTTTGATTTTTTCAGATAAAAAAAGTTCTTTATTAGCATCTCTGTTGCTAAGAAGAGTAGTTGGACTTGCTGGCCAGCTTTGTGGAATAGCTTTGTGAAACACAGCTATTAATGTTCTTGTAGAGTGTCTCTATGACCGTTATAAAATTGTTCCCATAACCAAATGTCTTAAGAGTATGGAACATGAAAAGGTGTTCAATCATATCAAAAGCCTTTTGAAATCCAAAACTGTTAAAATCTATAAGGAAAAAAAAAATCAAGAGAGCCCTACAGACAGAAGTGCATATAAATAGATGTATACCAGTGTTCGAAAGACTGCGGAAGTGTGTGGCTTTACAAACACTAGAACAATTAAAATGACTTGACTGCAGTTAAGTTGGTGATTGTAAGACACAGGTTTGACCTCTAATATGTAGATGTACAGATGTACATAATATACCAGTAATATCGAAGTACACATATATGCTTTTTTTATGAGTTGTATAGTTTTAATATGCAAACAATTGTTCCTTTAAAGCTTTGTAAACTGAACTTGCTTTAAATCATAATAATAATAATAATAATAAATATTGGTTGCAGAGCCCTTTCTCACCTGCTGAACTGTTCATCATTCTGTTCACTGTTGACGCTGTCGTTAGCTATGAGCCAAGCTAACGGCTAACACTAACCGGAAATTCCTGTCCAGCTCCAACTGTTTCTGCTCCCGTTTACGGCACCGGTGTGTAAGCTAACAGGAGCTAACGAAAGCTAATATGCGCTAGCGGGAGCTAACAGACGCTAACCACAATTAGCGGGACGAACCGAAGCTAACGCGCTCTGATGCTAACAGTGTTGGTAGCATAAGCGTCACTTCCGGAGTTGAATGACATGAAAACGACATAAATAAACACAGTAACACAGACTCGCCGCTTGTTGTTAGCGCGAGGTCTGTGAACATGGAAGCACAACTTCCGCATAAAAAATCCCGCCCCCAGTCCGGTAGTTGGCGGTATTACCGCCAACTACCGGACTGGAGTGTGAATCACATGATGAGCAGTAAAAAATAAAACTTATTAATCATTTCCATAAAAACCTGTTGTAATGGTTGTTTTATTGTTTCTTTGATAATTGAAGCTTTTATTTTAATGATTTCTACTTATTTTATTATAGTTTGTTGTATATTTTCTATTACTTGTTTAAAGTATTTTAATTCTTTGCACTTTGAAAAAAATGTTTTGTTTTGTTTTTAAAAAGTGCTTTATAAATAACAAAGTATTGGATTGAATATCAGATGTAGATCTGACACAAATGTGAGGACTCATCAAAACAACATCCTGGTCACTGTCACCTGGAAAACACTCACCTCCATCCTCAAAACTCTGGGCCCTTCCACTTGTTTTAAAGCCTCAGTATGTGAGGTCTTGAACTTTGAACTTTGCCTGGACCAAAATGGCAGCCACAAACGACACACTTGATGCCGACATCAGAATGAGTTATTTTTACACACCCTCTGATGAGTGAGAGTGAATTTAACCCACGTCCTTTTTACTCTCCATTAAAACCGAGCACAGAGCAAAACGTTGCGAACGGGGCAACGATCCACGCCAACAAACCACGCCCATTTCTATAAATAGCATCGTTTGCATCATAGATTGATGTGGTGAAAACCATAGTGAACCACAACACCAGATTTTCCACGTGTCCATTTGAAGAGACGAAATTCACGGCCCTGAGCTGTGACATGCTGAATTTTGGAAACATCACCAGATAATCATCACATGTGATCCTGAAACACTGTGTCCTGTCAGAAAGTCTAAAACATCCCTGTGACACAAACACAGAGTATTTTATATTACTTATATAAAATATGTGTATATAAACCACCTAATCATCTCAACAACTGCAATAATATGAACATAAAAAACATTTGGATCAAACCTGACAAAAATATAATAGTATAATAATAGTCTTCATAAAATCCATATAAGTGGAATCATGACTATCAGAAGGAAAAGAACATTGAACCACGTGAGATCACTGTCATATTTTAATGCAGGTTAATAAAACTGGTAAAAATAAAACATCCAGATCATGAATAACGTGTAAAACATGTTTATTTGTGATCAGAGTAACAGCTGACTGAACGGACTGAGCAGCAGGATTAACAGATCCTGTTGTTTAGTCTGGTCTGGACCAGGTTAACCACAAAGAATAAATCACCATGGTAACTTATCTTCAGGATAAGTAACATCGTCCGTCTTAATCCCTGATCCTAGATTAGTGTAACAGGCTCCAGCAGTCAGGTTTTGAGGGACTTTGAACTGTGATTCAGGACTTTGAACAGTGGAGGGCAGCATTTAACCTCTCAGCGTACAGACTGACAGAATTTATGAGAAGAAGAATTGGTGAGATGTGTGGGCTTGACTCTTGAGACACAGTCATTATGTGTCGTTTCACATGGACTGATATGGTCACACTTTGACTGAATACATTATATCACTTTTATAATGTAGCCACCTTTAATATTAATCCGTTTTTGTCCATAAAAAAAATAATGATTCTTCTTACAGACTGTAAATCTTTTTCTACAAATATTACAGCGCCAAACTTTTGTCTCCTTTTGTTTCTCTTATGTGTGGACTCTCTTATGTCTCTTAAGAAGATATTTCCGGTTAAATCCTTTCCCACAAACATCACAGTGAAATGGTTTCTCTCCTGTATGGACCATCATGTGTTGCTTAACTTCACTCTTTGTTGTGAATCTTTTCCCACAAACGTCACAGACACATGGTTTCTCTCCTGTGTGGACCATCACATGGATCTTAACTTTACTCTTCGTTGCAAAGCTTTTCCCACAAACATCACAGTGAAATGGTGTATCTCCTGTATGGCCCTTCATGTGCATAGTAAGAGAACTCTTCTGCGTAAATCTTTTCCCACAAACATCACAGTCAAATGGTTTCTCTCCTGCATGGCCCTTTGTGTGTACATTAAGAGAACTCTTTCGTTTAAATCTTTTCCCACAAACATCACAGTCAAATGGTTTCTCTCCTGTATGGACCATCATGTGTGTCTTAACTAAAGAGTTCCGTGTAAATCCTTTCCCACAAATATCACAGTGAAATGGTCTCTCTCCTGTATGGATCAGCATGTGTTGCTTAACTTCACTCTTTGATGTGAATCTTTTCCCACAGATGTCACAAACAAATGGTTTCTCTCCTGTATGGACCATTGTGTGCTGCTTAACCTCTCTCTTTGTTGAGAATCTTTTCCCACAGACGTCACAGACAAACGGTTTCTCTCTGGTATGGACCATCATGTGTCGCTTAACTTCACTCTTTGTTATGCATCTTTTACCACAAATGTCACAGTCAAATGGTTTCTCTCCTGTATGGAGCATCATGTGTGTCTTAAGTAAAGAGTTCCATGTAAATCCTTTCCCACAAACATCACAGACAAAGGGTTTCTCTCCTGTATGGACCAGCATGTGTTTCTTAACATCACTCTTTGTCGTAAAACTTTTCCCACAGACATCACAGAGAAATGGTTTCTGACCCGTATGAACCATCATGTGTCGCTTAACTTCAGTCTTTGTTATGAATTGTTTCCCACAAACGTTACAGTGAAATGGTTTCCCTTTGGTATGGACCATCATATGTCGCTTGACTTGAGTCTTGGTTATGAATCGTTTCCCACAAATGTCACAGTGAAATGGTTTCTCTCTTGTGTGGACCATCATGTGTTGCTTCACATTACTCTTTTTTGTGAACCTTTTCCCACAGACGTCACAGTGAAATGGTTTCTCTCCTGTATGGATCTTCATGTGTATGTTAAGAGAACTCTTTTGTGTAAAACTTTTCCCACATACACCACAGTCAAATGGTTTCTCTCTGGTATGGACCATCATGTGTGTCTTAACATTACTCTTTGTTAAGAATCTTTTACCACAAATGTCACAGTCAAATGGTTTCTCTCCTGTATGGAGCATCATGTGTGCCTTAACATGACTCTTTGTTGTAAATTTTTTACTACAAACGTCACAGTGAAATGGTTTCTCTCTTGTATGGAACATCATGTGTATGTTAAGCAAAGAGTTCCATGTAAATTTTTTCCCACAAATATCACAGTGAAATGGTTTCTCTCCTGTATGGAGCTTCATGTGTTGCTTAACATAACCCTTTGTTGTAAATCTTTTCCCACAGACATCACAGCTGAATGGTTTCTCTTCTGTATGAATTCTTTGAGGTTGGTCAGGAGTTCTAGTGTCTGACCAATCATCATCAATGTCTTTAGTATCAGATAAGTCTGAAGTCTGGTTGTTTTCTTCATCTGAGTGAAGATGACCATCTCCATCAGCTTCTGTTTTTATTGGTTGTTCAGAGTCAGTGGCTGGAGGCTCCGCCTCTCTGCTCTCCTCAGGCTGACTTTGATGAAGCTGTGAGGACTGAGGTTTCTCCTCATCATCTTCAGTCTTCACATGGACCATAGAGAGTGACAACTTGTTTCCATCCACCTCCTGATTGGTCCAGAGATCTTCCTGTTCCTCTTTGATGTCAGGACTCTCTGGGTCATCTTCAGTTTTCACTTGAACAACAGTGAGTGAGAACTTTCCATCATCAGCCTCCTCCATGTCATCAAGCTGCTCTTGCTCCTGATTGGTCCAGAGATCTTCCTGTTCCTCTTTGATGTCAGGACTCTCTGGGTCATCTTCAGTTTTCACTTGAACAACAGTGAGTGAGAACTTTCCATCATCAGCCTCCTCCATGTCATCAAGCTGCTCTTGCTCCTGATTGGTCCAGAGATCTTCCTGTTCCTCTTTGATGTGAGGACTCTCTGGCTCCTCCTGATCTGGACTGGTCATCATCTCAGTGGGAACCTCTTCTTTGACCAGCAGCAGATGTTGGATGTCTGCAGGAGACAAAGACGCACAAACACACAGTTTAAAATGATGATACAACAGTAGTGAGCAAAAGTCTCACTGCAGCAGCAGCTTTGTTGTTTTTATGTCAAACTCTGGATTGGAATGATGTGACTGAAAGTTGGTCTTATATATGAACACGCTGTCAGTCATAACTCAGTCGTACACATAGAAATGTTCCATTTAGAACTGTAGACGTGTTGTTATCCACAGATGATGCTAACAATGGCTAGTCCAAGGTACATCTGTGTTTCCAACTTCACAACTGGAACATGCTGGACTTGGGGGTGACGTCACTCCCAGTTCCGACTTCCAATGTAAATGGAATGCAGCATAATAAATCAGCAGATATTTAGTTTGTTTCATAGAGAAGGAAAAATATCAGCTCATTCTGTGGTAATGAAAACAGGACTACAACTTACCATTATTTACATAATCAATTCATCTGCTGATTATTTTCTCCATGAATTGATGAGATCAGTGTTTGTCAAACCTGGAAATGATGATGTTCTCAAATGTCTTGTTTTCTCCACAAATCAAAATCATTCAGTTTTGGATGATTTATTTTTTCTTTTAATGGAGCAAAGAAACCAGAAAATATTCACATTTAAGAAGCTGAAAAATCACAGAGACTGGTATGAATTATAAAAAAAACAAACACTCAAACTATATACTATTAGTGATTCATTGATAATCAAAATAGTTGATGGTTGCTCTTTTAATTCAACTATTATTTTGATTAAACACTGCAGCCCATACATTCATACATTCAAATGATTGTACAATTAATACCAGAAAATCCATACTATCATTTTATTTATCTATTTACCTTTAAATGTTTGGCCTCAGTTTTGTTGCTTCTTTTCTTTTCATTAAAACTTTAGAAAAACACTGAAAACTTGATGTGGCTGATCGGACATTTTGTCTCTGTGTTCATGGACCTTTGCACAGCAGCCATTTTGACTGATCACAGGTGTCAATGAACACATGAATGGTGACTGAGTGACAGTTCACTCTCACACATGATGAACTGCTCTCACCTGCCGAAGTGTCCGCTAGAGGGCGTCTGTCTTCGGGCAGCTTCTCCTGTTGATGCTGTCGTTAGCTATGAGCCAAGCTAACGGCTAACACTGACCGGAAGTGCCTGTCCAGCTCCAACTGTGTCTGCTCCCGTTTACGGCAGCTGTGGTTTAACACACCGACGTATAAGCTAACAGGAGCTAACGGTATCAAACCAGAGCTAACGGAAGCTAACGTGCTCAGTAAGTTACCAGTGGTGATTCTACACACCGGTGTAAGCTAGCTGGAGCTAACGGGAAACAATGGGACCTAACAGGAGCTAACGGAACTAACGGAAGCTAACTGGAGCTAACGCGTTCTGTTGCTAACAGTGTTGACAGCAGAGGCGTCACTTCCGGAGTTGAATGTAATGAATGTGACATAAATAAATACAATAAAACAGACTCATCACCGTTTGTTGTTGGCGCATGTCATTACCCAATTTGTTCCGCGCATGTGCGGAAGTGTGACTACTTCCTGTCTCCGCTAATTTTTTTTAGCGGAGCTAATTTTTTGTGTTTTGTTTTGTTTTGTTTTTAAAAAGTGCTTTATAAATAACGAAGTATTGGATTGAATATCAGATGTAGATCTGACACAAATGTGAGGACTCATCAAAACAACATCCTGGTCACTGTCACCTGGAAAACACTCACCTCCATCCTCAAAACTCTGGGCCCTTCCACTTGTTTTAAAGCCTCAGTATGTGAGGTCTTGAACTTTGAACTTCTAATCATCTCAACAACTGCAATAATATGAACATAAAAAACATTTGGATCAAACCTGACAATAATATAATAGTATAATAATAGTCTTCATAAAATCCATATAAGTGGAATCATGACTATCAGAAGGAAAAGAACATTGAACCACGTGAGATCACTGTCATATTTTAATGCAGGTTAATAAAACTGGTAAAAATAAAACACCCAGATCATGAATAACGTGTAAAACATGTTTATTTGTGATCAGAGTAACAGCTGACTGAACGGACTGAGCAGCAGGATTAACAGATCCTGTTGTTTAGTCTGGTCTGGACCAGGTTAACCACAAAGAATAAATCACCATGGTAACTTATCGTCAGGATAAGTAACATCGTCCATCTTAATCCCTGATCCTAGATTAGTGTAACAGGCTCCAGCAGTCCAGACGTCCACACTCTTTTTACATTTTCCAGAAATAATTCGACCACAATTCTGTGATTATTAAACATAGAGTTTGTGTCAGAACAACAGGAACAGCTGAGACTTAGTTTCACTCTGATGTGCCATAAAAAGAAAAAAGTAACGTCACATAAATTGTCAGATGTGATCAATAAATTTTTAAATATCAAACTCACAACAGGCTGTAAAGAACTGCTCGCTGCTGCCACCATGTGACCAGAACGTCAGTCTGTCATGACGTGGAAACGACTGGACTGAGATCTGTTTTCGTCGATTCTCAAGGTTGTGACATTGTTTTCGACACAAACGTCAGTAAACCCATTAGGTCTCTAAAGAGCTGAAAACATGACAGTTCAAGGTCCACCACTGGAGGCAGCACTGAGCCTCAACAAAAACATCTGGTTTCATTTTGGATTTAAAAACTACAATGATGAAGAAGAGTTGGTGGAAAACGTTTGCTTGTCTGAGAATCTCTTTAAATATCCCTAAATGAATTGATATGAAGTCGAATCAGAAGTGAAAATAAACCCAGGCTCCGCCCCCTGGTGGACGTTCTCATGCTGTTGAAGACACGTCTAACTCTGCTGCCATTTTCAATCATGAACAGCAAACTGTAAAAACAGCTGTGAGTGTTTGTCCTCAGCTGATCTGTGGTCAAAAACATGGAAATGTGTCATGTCATGTTTATTTACAGTCTAAAAACACACATTTGTACTTTAATGTTACTTTGTTTTCACAGAAGCAAGTGTTTTTGAAACATTGGACAAAGCTTCGCTAGTTGTTTCCTCACATCTCCAGTCTCTATGCTAAGCTAAGATAACGACCTCCTGTTTCTGAACCAGGTGGAGCAGAGGGAGAAGTGATTGACAGATGTGAGTTGAAGGGTTGATGGTTTGATTCCCACTGACTTCAACAGTTTTGTTTGTGTAAGGTGCTTTAGTCATAAACATGAAGTTCTCCTCCTGTGCTCAGCTGGTTGTTCCATAGCGCCCTCAGGTGGTGCGATGTAGTAGTAGCCCAGTGAAGACGTTGTCCTCGGAATCCGCCCATGCCCCGCCCCTCAGTTCCAGCCATATCTCCTCCCCTTTCCTCAGCGGCAGGAGGCTCACAGATGTGGCCGCCCCCCCCGCGGCTGTCACATTCTGACGCTGTAGAGACACTGAAACTCCGCCCCCCTTCCTCAGGACCACGTGGGTGGAGCCAGACTTTAGATTCAAGGTGAGGATGAAGACGTAGATCCCGTCTACTGGAGCGGTGAAGGTGCCGGTGTCTGAGTGAAACTGTCCTCGGTTCAGAGACGCGTCAAATGTCATGACGCTGTTCAAAATCCTCAGAGAAGCCACAAACATCACGGAGTCTTCTGATAGGCTGGACGGCACAAGAGCGCCACCTGGAGAGAGAAGCAGGAGATGTGATGAACTGCAAGTGTGTCCGCTGTGGTCGTCCACATGTCCTTGCCATGTGTCCTGAGTCTTTTATGTAAATATTAAACCCACTCACCTGGTAAATCCCTCCTGTCTCTATGGTTTCTTCCTCTTCCTGGCTCCTCCCCTCCTCCTCCTCCTCCTCCTCTCTTCCTCTCTCTCTTTGTTTTTTGGTTCCTCACCAGCTGCCACACTTTATCCAGATCCAGTGTTGCACCTGACGCCACCAGAACATCAGCGTTGGTGAAGATGTTCTTGAAGACCCTCAGATGTTCCTCCAGGCCTCTCTTCAGCCACGTCACCTCCTCCTGCAGTTTGGATTGCGCCTCCTTCTCTGTGGAGGTGCTGGGACAGGGACAGGGACAGGGTTTGTCCTCCAGCTGTTTCACCTTCAGCCCCAGCTCCTGCACTATTTTCTCCAGGTTCCACAGATCGCTGCCGTCTCCCACATACTGTGGATGTCTTACGTCAGGGCGCAGGAAATGCTGGTGCTCCTGGGCTGGTTCTCCTGTGCTGCTTCCTCTCCTCGAGCCACCAGGAAGCTGGTCATCAGGGAGGAAGTCGGAGGTGAAGGAGGAGGAGGGTTGGTCGGCAGATGGCACCTCCTCTCTGCCTCCTGTGAACAGAAGCAGCCAAGTTTTCAGTGAGAGTGAGCCTGATTCTCAGCAGCAGGGGGCGCTCACAGCCTGATGGAAGCCTGTTTCTGCCACTCTATTAAGTCATAATTCATAATTATGAGGCAGTATCCCATAATTAAATATGATTTAACTTTTCCATAGCACAAACATTCTTCCATAGGACTCTGATTGTGTCAGTACTTTAAAAGCAGAAGATCTTGTACCTGCTCCACTGCTGAGCAGTGACGAGATGCTCAGACTGTGTCCTCTCAGCTCCTCCTGAAGGTTCCTCAGCTGCTCCTTCAGGGCGGGGATGGAGCTGGCCTCCTGGTCCTGGACCGGCCACTCCAGGAACTCCAGCACCTCCTCACCCAGGAGCAGCTCCAGTACGTCGCTGTGTCTGATGGCGTCTTTGAGCAGAGAGTTGAAGAAGCTGGACAGATTCTGCATGTCCTTCCTCAGCTGCTGGCCCCTCTCCTTCAGGCCGCTGACCTCGGCCACTGTGAGGTTTACCATGCTGCTCAGCTGGTTCAGGGTTTGGTTCAGAGTCCTGGTCCTGGTCTGCTCAGAGACCAGAGACTCTTTCACCTACAGGAGGACGATGAGAGAGACCACACTGTCACAATCTTTGTGACTCAACATGTGTGTTAACGTACAGTGGGCGTGTCTGGGTGACTGTGGGCGTGTGTGTGAAACAGTGGGCGTGTCCGGGCGACTGTGGCCGTGTCTGGGTGACTGTGGGTGTGTCAGGACAGTGAGTGAGTGAGTGAGTGAGTGAGTGAGTGAGTGAGTGAGCGAGTGAGTGAGTGAGACATTTAGTAACATATTCATATTTTTATTTTTTGTGTGTTTTCGTACCAGCTGAAGACCGTGTTGAAGTGCCTCGACCGCCGGCTCCCAGTCACTGGCCCCGCCCCACTGCTCCACGACTCCATCGTCATGCTCTTCCAGGACTAATCTATTCTCATTGGCCAGGGCTGTCACATTGGCCATGCCCATTTCCAGACGCACCACTGCGGCGGTCAGCGCCTTGCAGTCACAGTCTGGGGCAGAGTGGTTCTTGTAGAGAGTGATGTACAGATAATCCATGTCCATGTCCACCTCCTGCAGCTGCTTGGCGTGCTGAGTCATGTTTCGTGTCAGCTCCTCCACCCTGGTCATCACGCCCACCTTGGCCTCCTCCACCTCCAGTCCTGTCTCCATGAACAGGATCTGACTGCGACGAGCAGTTTGGTTGATCAGCTTCTCCAGCTCCTTCAGGTCAAACCTGAGTCTCTGGATGTTTCCTGAGGTCACGTCCATGTCCTCCATCAGCCCGCCCACCTTCACAACAAAAATATCTAATCAGCCAATCACAGAGCATCATTTAGCCACGTGATGCAGTGAAGACAAGCTGCTGAAGTTCAAAGTGAACATGAGACTTTGAAGGTAAACATGTTTGTTGCTCTAAAAAGACAAGCTGATGAGGTCAGAGGTCAGAGGTCAGAGAGGAATGACCTGACTGGTTAGGACTGAGGTCAGAAGCAGGTGAGTCTGTCAACGTTAATATGTCCTGTACCTAATAAAGTGACCCATGACCCACTTCATACAACTGTCGAAACAGGACCATGTGTGACAGGAGTAAGCTCCACCCACCTTGACCGTGTTGTTGACCACCATGTTGTCCAGACGCTCGATGGCCTCCCACAGTGTGGACGGGTCTGTGGGCGGCAGTGGCTGTGGGCGGAGCATGGAGGGAGGGGGAGGGCTGTGGTCCTCCAGCTCCGCCTCTGTGGTTTGACCCTCGTTGACCTTCAGCTCTGACAGTGTAGTGTTCATGGCCTGCAGGCTGATCTGGGGTCAGAGGTCAAGGTGATTATGAATACTTATGTATATTAATATAATGTATAGGACACAGAGACATTGTCCACTGACCTGCAGTGTCTTCTGCTGACGTTTCAGCTTCACATCAATGTCCATCTTGAAGCTGGTGAGGTTGTAGTGCAGCATTGCATGCTGGGAGTGTAGCCTGTTGTCCATGTCCACCCTCTGTGTCTCTATCTGTGCCTGGACGTCTCTGATCTGATCATGCACCTCATCCAGTTTGGCGTCTAAAATCTCGGCCTCCTCGTGGTGTCTGAGCTCCTCCGTCGTCCCCACCTGAGGCTGAAGCTCCGCCCCCAGCCGGCCGCTCTTCAGCTGCACCACGTCCCGGGCGAGGTCGCCCACCTGTCGGCTCAGGTGCTCCAGCGAACGGTTGAAGCCCTGGAGGACCGGCTGCAGCTGGGACATGACCAGAGCCATCATCACAGGGACTTCTGGGTAATGGGGGGTGGCACCATCTGCATCAACTACAAGTGAGAAGTGTGTTAGTGTGTTTGTGACCTTTGACCTTTAAAGTCATGGTCAGTGCATTCAGCCACATGTCTAAAACCATGAACTATCCCTTTAACTCATGGACATTTGAGTCCAGGAATTTCAACTGTTCTCCTGGGGCTAATGCTAAGCTAACTACTCTCCTGCGGCTAATGCTAAGCTAACTACTCTCCTGGGGCTAATGCTAAGGTAGTTTCATGGTATTTTTCAAAAGTTAGCGAGTAGAACATTATCCATTTCTTCACTGGATCTCCCTCCCTCTCTCTCTCTCTGTCTGCCTCTCTGTCTGTCTGTCTGTCTCTCTCTCTGTCTGCCTCTCTGTCTTTCTGTCTGTCTCTCTCTCTGTCTGCCTCTCTGTCTGCCTCTCTGTCTGCCTCTCTCTCTCTCTCTCTCTCTGTCTGCCTCTCTGTCTGTCTGTCTGTCTGCCTCTCTGTCTCTCTCTCTGTCTGCCTCTCTGTCTGCCTCTCTGTCTCTCTCTCTGTCTGCCTCTCTGTCTTTCTGTCTGTCTGCCTCTCTGTCTGCCTCTCTGTCTCTCTCTCTCTGTCTGCCTCTCTGTCTGTCTGTCTCTCTCTCTGTCTGCCTCTCTGTCTTTCTGTCTGTCTGCCTCTCTGTCTCTCTCTCTGTCTGCCTCTCTGTCTGCCTCTCTGTCTCTCTCTCTCTGTCTGCCTCTCTGTCTGTCTGTCTGCCTCTCTGTCTCTCTCTCTCTGTCTGCCTCTCTGTCTGTCTGTCTGCCTCTCTGTCTCTCTCTCTCTCTCTCTGTCTGCCTCTCTGTCTGTCTGTCTGCCTCTCTGTCTGCCTCTCTGTCTCTCTCTCTCTGTCTGCCTCTCTGTCTGTCTGTCTGCCTCTCTCTTCACTGAAGGTCTCAATCGTTAAGATGATCGAGTTGATTCAACAAATTATAGTGTATGTGTATAAAGTGCTTTGTAAGTAAAGACTGACTGATTGATTGATTGACTGATTGATTGATTGATTGATTGATTGATTGATTGATTGATTGATTCCAACATTCCCACTGATGAAAAGCCCCTTTAAACCTGGGATTAAACAGTTTGGGACTGGGTTACAGATTTACAGTCGAATGACTCTGATAAATGTGTATTGTTTCCCTCCTTTTGTTCAGGTCACAGTGCTTTTAACTTTGACCTCTGACCTCTGATGGTCAAAATCCGAACAGTTTGTTGTTGAGTTTTCAACATTTGATTCTCGTTTGAAATGATTCTCTTGACAAACTGAAACCATGCGTCGTTAGTGTGGGAGCAAAAACAGTCTTTTCATCTGAGTCTTAAAGGGGACATCGTTTTTTTAAAGTGTCTTTTTCCGGGTTCATCCTCTGGGAAATCTGAATTTTGACTGTGTGTAAATAAAGACGTGATGACTAAAAGCTTTTCTCACACCCACACACATGTCTAAACGGTCCTGACTCTCTCTCTCTCTCTGTCTGCCTCTCTGTCTGTCTGCCTCTCTCTTCACTGAAGGTCTCAATCGTTAAGATGATCGAGTTGATTCAACAAATTATAGTGTATGTGTATAAAGTGCTTTGTAAGTAAAGACTGACTGATTGATTGATTGACTGATTGATTGATTGATTGATTGATTGATTCCAACATTCCCACTGATGAAAAGCCCCTTTAAACCTGGAATTAAACAGTTTGGGACTGGGTTACAGATTTACAGTCGAATGACTCTGATAAATGTGTATTGTTTCCCTCCTTTTGTTCAGGTCACAGTGCTTTTAACTTTGACCTCTGACCTCTGATGGTCAAAATCCGAACAGTTTGTTGTTGAGTTTTCAACATTTGATTCTCGTTTGAAATGATTCTCTTGACAAACTGAAACCATGCGTCGTTAGTGTGGGAGCAAAAACAGTCTTTTCATCTGAGTCTTAAAGGGGACATCGTTTTTTTAAAGTGTCTTTTTCCGGGTTCATCCTCTGGGAAATCTGAATTTTGACTGTGTGTAAATAAAGACGTGATGACTAAAAGCTTTTCTCACACCCACACACATGTCTAAACGGTCCTGACTGAGACATGGCTCCGCCCCCTCGTCCCAAGGACCAGGACAGCAGGGACACACGGCTGTTTTTGTGCTCTGGACTCAGAGCCTCTGAAAACATGTTGTTGCTGGTGTGACGCGGTGGAACAGTGGAGCTGGGTCTGAGCCCTGCAGAAGTGGTTTCAGTCCCTGGTTCCAGGAGATAAGATGAGATTTCACTCAGTTTGTTGCTGCTCATCGAGCCAAAACACACAGAGTCCACAGGAGGCCTCGTGTCCTCCACAGCCAAGGACAAGAATGATGTTGGACACTGTGAGTCCATTTGATCCTGAACGTTGCTGCTATTTCAAAATAATATGCTTATGTTTCCTGTCACTAATGTTTTTTTAGTGAATTGTTATTGGTGGAACATGAACATGAGGAGATGTTCAGAGCGGAGTACACTGCTTATGTTCACCACGGTTACTGTCCATGTCTTTACCTCACCGTTAAGACAGAATGAAACCTTGGAACATGAGTGAGTCTATCAGTGTTCACATCGTTAGCAACATGACGTCCACAAGGAAGAAAATAACCCACTCATCTGACGACAAACTACAAAAACAGCAGAATGTTCCTTTAAAGGTGAGGGACTAACACTGGCCAGTCAGCGAGGTCAAAGGTCAGAGAGCACTGTGAGAAACTGACCTGAGGAAACAAGTGATGTAATGAACATGTGAGTGAGGTCACACACACACACACACACACACACACACACACACACACACACGCACGCACACACACACATGTATGGACAACAAAAGAGAGAGGATTTCCTGTGTCGGAAGTTGTGTGTGTGTGTGTGTGTGTGTGTGTGTGTGTGTGATTGCAGAAGGATGAGTGTGTGTTCCCATGAAGGAGACATCAGAACATATACACACACACACACACACACTGGTTTCCATGACTACAGAGGACATTCCATTGACTTCCATTCATTTCCTGCAGACTTACTCTAACCTTAACCATAATTACTAGTGTCCTAAACCTAACCCTGACCCTAACCTTAACCTAACATTAAAACATGTCTTCACCTTAAAATGGAGTCATTTACGTTATGGGGACTTGATTTTTGTCCCCATAAGGAAGACAAGTCCCCATAATGTGAGTGTGGAGACACATTTAGGTCCCCACAACATGAGGAAGACCAGCTACACACACACACACACACACACACAGGTCCTAATGTCCACCTCTCCACAAACATCCACTAGTGACAGACAAACTAGTGTGACCTTTGACCTTTAACCTATACTCACATGGAGAATGGTGTGGTTGATGATGACGTTGGTGTCCATGGTGCTGCTTGAACATATCAGTACCACGGTGTGACATGTGATGGGAGCTGTGGGCGTGGCCACTGTTGGGGGCGTGGTGTGTGGTTGTGTGGTTGGTTATGGAAGCCTGGTGGTCGTTCTGCTCACGGTCCAGGTCGATCTGCTGATCCTGGACGTCTGAAACACAACGACATCATACGTCATCATCAGCAGGTCAAAGGTCGGAGAGAGAGAAAGTGACAGGAAGTGAGGCAGACAGGTGGAGAGAAAGTGACAGGAAGTGAGGCAGAAAGGTGGAGAGAAAGTGACAGGAAGTGAGGCAGACGAAGTGAGGCAGACAGGTGGAGAGAAAGTGACAGGAAGTGAGGCAGACAGGTGGAGAGAAAGTGACAGGAAGTGAGGCAGACAGGTGAAGAGTGAGGCAGACAGGTGGAGAGAAAGTGACAGGAAGTGAGGCAGACAGGTGGAGAGGAAGTGACATGAAGTGAGGAAGACAGGTGGAGAGAAAGTGTCAGGAAGTGAGGAAGACAGGTGGAGAGGAAGTGACAGGAAGTGAGGAAGACAGGTGGAGAGGAAGTGACAGGAAGTGAGGCAGACAGGTGGCGCTGTCTGACACAGGCGTGTGTTGTGGTTTTCTTTTACTGAGTTCATTGTTAAACTTGAACCACGTCAGCAGAGAAAAACTTCCTGTTGTCACAGCAAATCGTCTCCATCAGCAGACTGAGGTGACCTCTTGACCTTTATTGTCAAGCCCTGTGAGCCTTGGGCCATGCCCCCATTGGTATGTCATCATTATTTTGAAAAACAAAAACCTTCATATGAGGGTCATCCATGCTAAAACTAGAGTCCTAGTTTTCAAAATAAAGGTCCTAGTGTCTCTTCCACCAGCCTTTTTTTTTTCAAACTAAAGCTGGGATAATTCAAATGTGTTTCCTCTGGTCCATGTCTCCACTGTGACCTTTTGACCTTCTGACTCACCTCTGCTGTTTTACCACATGTTCCTGTTATTGTCACCATGAGTTTTCTCATCTGATTACATCAACTGACATCAGCACACAGGAAGTGAGTTCAATCAGAGGTGTGGTGTGTGTGTGTGTGTGTATTATTATTATTATTCCCAGAAGTTTAACTTCAGATCACTGAACAATTCACACTGTGTGTTTTTGACACTGTCATGATTTTGTTATGTGACATTACATCCTTTTGTAAAAAAAGTATTAGTTGCTTTTTGTTCTTAACTGTTTTCTAGTCTCTTCATCAGATTTACTGATTATAAACTGATTAAAATTGTTAATCTGTTGCTTTAACTTGTAACAAACAGGGTCATTGCTGTATTTTTATTTTTATCCCCTTTTTCTTTTCAGTTTACTTTCATATTTCGTTACTGTGTAACTTGAGTAACATAAATTCTCCATCACTGATCACATTTTTATGAGCTGAACATATTTAACATGAAAACCTGATGAACTGATGTACTTTGATATTTTTGAGTTTTCTCACTGTCACACTGTCATTAAACTGAAGAAAACATTCCACAGACAAAAGGAAAAACTTAACACTTTTAGATAATAATAATAATAATAATAATAATAATAATAATAATAATAAACATGGTCTGTTCAATGTTGCTCATCAGGGTCATGAACTCAGAGCATTTT
Organism: Brachirus orientalis; assembly: GCA_016785285.1. Lineage (NCBI taxonomy): Eukaryota > Metazoa > Chordata > Actinopteri > Pleuronectiformes > Soleidae > Brachirus > Brachirus orientalis. Next base: position 25,201 of record JAFBJR010000369.1, on the reverse strand, counting down.
TAAACCCCACCCACCTGTACTGAGCTGGTAATAAAACAAACACACTTATCACCTCCTCTGTCTTTCTTCCTTCCTTCATGGTGACTTTCATTTCTGCTGTGACCTTTGACCTCTCTGTAAAGCTCAACAATACCACTCTGGGACTCACAGATTTTAGCTCACAGGGACACAGGAGCTGCTGGTCTACTGCTGCCTCGTGTGGTCACTTTGTGTCACTGCTGGTCTACTGCTGCCTCGTGTGGTCACTGTGTGTCACTGCTGGTCTACTGCTGCCTCGTGTGGTCACTGTGTGTCACTGCTGGTCTACTGCTGCCTCGTGACACAAAGTGACCACACGAGGCAGCAGTAGACCAGCAGTGACACAAAGTGACCACACGAGGCAGCAGTAGACCAGCAGTGACACACAGTGACCACACGAGGCAGCAGTAGATCAACAACTCCTGTGTCCCTGTGAGCTAAAATCACTGATTTTCTCTATGGACTTTGGTGTGGGAGAGTGAGTGGTTTACAAACTTCACTTTCCTGTTGGAAAAGTCTGTCTGACAGTGAGATAAAGACGTGAACATGTTCTGAAGATGTCGTAGACTTAAACTGATGTAGATTTTATTTGTTGAGTCTTTTGTGAAGAGGCTAGAATGTGTTTTATATGAAATTCTTTTTCCTGCATTCCATCTTTCCTGTTTCCATGGTGACAGTGACAGTGACAAACCCACACCTGTGTCCCGGCGGTTATTACCTCTATGCCACTGCAGGGGAGCGGAGATCTTCTGCTTCAGAGTGTAGACCGGCTTATACCTGGACACACACACACACACACACACACACACACACACACACACAGGTTCAGCCTGCAGTGTTGTCCCTCTGATTTAATCAGGGAAAGAATTTTCTTTTTATCAGAATTTTATCAGATTTTTACACGCGACTGGTTCAAACTTGTTTCATCCAGGAGTTAAAACTTTGGAAAACAAGAAAGTGAAACATGTAAATGTTATAACAACTACAATGTCCATGTTTTTATTGTCCACAAAGATAAAGTTTCATCACTCATTCCAAACATTTCTAATTACGTGGTGTTGGAGGCACATGAGCTAATTTTGTAGTTACTTTCTGTGTCTAAGTTTAATTGATCTGAATTATTTCCCACAGGATTTAGAAATGGGCGGAGCACAGGAAGCAGTGGTTCTAAATACAGGAAGTGCCAGCAGGGCTGAACCAAGTGCTGGCATTGTTGGGGGGGTGGACTCAGTTTAGACATTCTGTGTTTTGTGTTTGACATTTTTGGTGTTGTTGTTTTAGTCAGTGACACTTTAGTCTTTTTTTATCTAGAACACAAGCTCTGAATGAAAAAGGACAAAATAAGTTGTTGTTATTTTGGAAAAAGACTCTTTTAAATATGTTGTTGTAAGTTTTAAAATAAATGTCAGACTCATGAGAAAACCACCTCCAACACAAACATGCACTCACTTTGATTTTAATATCATTTGGTCACTGAGAGGACACGTCACTTTGTCTGAGGTCTGAACTGAAAATGTCTCCATGTCTCTGTGTCTCTGTGTCTCTGTGTCTCCGTGTCTATGTGTCTCCGTGTCTCCGTGTCTCCGTGTCTCTCTGTCTTCTGTGTCTTCTGTGTCTTCTGTGTCTTCTTGTCTCTCTGTCTCTGTCCTGTGTGAATTTATCTGGACTCAGTTCTGCTCAGTTTGTGTCCAACACATTTGTTAGTGAGTAATGAGAGCAGAGATGGACAGGGACGGGGACAAGGACAGGGACAGGGACAGGGACAGGGACAAGGACAGGGACAGGGACAAGGACAAGGACAGGGACAGGGACAAGGACAGGGACAGGGACAAGGACAGGGACGAGGACGGGGATGAGGAAAGAGGACAGAGACAAGGACAGGGACGAGGACAGAGGACAGGGACGAGGACAGGGACGAGGACAGAGGACAGGGACGAGGACAGAGGACAGGGACAGGGACGAGGACAGAGGACAGGGACAGGGACAGGGACATGTCCCTGCGGTCTGTACTGGTGGAGGCAGCAGTGGCTCAACAACCGTGTGTGCTGTGATGTAAGATCACGGCCTTTCTCTGTGGACTTTGGTGTGGGAGAGTGAGCAGATCATGTTGAGACGATGACTTGAAACTTACTGATGTTAAGTTTTGTGTCTTTGTGAGACACTGAGGGACACGATGAAGACTCTGTGGCCAATTCCAGTCTTTATCTGCATCATCAAGTGATGTGTTGTTACATTTTGACACAGACATGTTGCGTGTTTGTTCCCACACGGAGTCGTTTGGTGTTAATGATAAACATCTGAAGAGATTTTGTTGTTTTTACAAAGCAGCAGCAGCAGCAGCAGCAGCAGCAGCAGCAGCTCACATGTTCCTGCTCCTGCAGCAGAAGGCCCTTATAACTCTTATCTTCATGTGACTGGGGTTTCACCTGCACGTCCTCCGTCCTCCGTCCTCTGTGTCCTCTGTCCTCTGTCCTC
>JAFBJR010000369.1:0-17500 GCA_016785285.1 Brachirus orientalis | reverse complement strand
AATCAAGTAACTGATCATGTTTGACTGTGAGGTCGCGGAGGTCAAAGCTTGAAAACAAACAAGGACGATGATGCTAACATGTATTTTCCGCGACAGGAAGAAGGAAGAAGTTTTTATTTAAAGAACCATCTTTACAGTACTTTAACATTATTTTGTTTTATGAAACATCTACGCCTCAAACAAAAAGAGAGTAAACAAATGTAAAAGTGAAGAAGTTTAAAAATGTTAGCGATGAGTTGACGAACGTTCTCGCAGTTATTTCTTCACGACTCCTTCAGTGTCATCAGCTGTACAAAGTCGAGATGAAGCTTATTTACGGTCAAAGCTTGTATTAGTAACAGGTGAAATCAAACACAGCTTTATTCTTTAACAGTTTGTTATACACAACTTATACAAACACTTGAAAGCACGGCGGCGGCGCTCCGAGCGCTAACAGTCGCTTCATACGTTTGATTTGATTGAATTCTCACGGACTGTTTCTCGACTCTGAGTTTTCTCTGCGTTTAGTTTGGGCTTTTTGTCGCTGTGCGTTCAGAGAGCCGTTCCGCCTCCGTCTCAGGTTTTCCCCACCACAGAGGGAAACACATGACGTCTTACAAAGACAAGGCCTCGCAAAAAAACCGAGGGTGGAAGTTAACGACAGGAAGAGGAAGAAGACGACGGAGGGAAAAGGCAGGGTGAAGAAAAGCAGGATTAAACCAAAGTAGATGAAAAACACACAAATAACAGCCATGATAATAATAATAATAATAATAATAAGGTGTAATTCTGTGGGAACTCCTCTACATTATGTTGTTGTTTAAATGGGGTTTATTTCTATGACAGCAGCTGCCTGAAGCTTTCGCGCACACACACACACACACACACACACACACACACACACACACACACACACACTCCTGTTTATTGATTTTTCTTCACCTGCATCTTTTCTGTTTTTATTCCTCCTCTGATTGCTTTTCTTACAAAAAGTGACGGAGGAAACAGAGTTGGTTACAGTCAGGCGGCGTGTTCTTGTCGTTGTTCTTGTTGTTTTTATTCTGAGCCAAACCAGATGTTTGAGGCACAGAGTGGAGAGTTTTGGCTCGGAGCTTCATGCTGAGTCATACTTTGAGAGGAAGAGGAAGAGGAAGAGGAGGAGGAGGAGGAGGAGGAGGAGGAGGGGGGACTGTTTGGGATTATAACATTTTGTTATTTGATTAAACTTAAATCCAGTTAATGATTTAATAGATTACATGTTGATTAATTCTTCAAATTCTTCACTGTTATGATCAAACTACACTAAATAAAAAAAATCATCAAATATTTGACCACAGATGGATCATTGAAGACGAGCGACTCCCAAACAGCACCAGAGGAGAGAGGAAGCAAGGGAGGAAGGAAGGAAGGAAGGAAGGAAGGAATGATGGAAGGAATGAAGGAAGGAAGGAAGGAGGGAGCATCTATTTCTTCTTGCTGAACAGACTGAAGCGCTTCTCCTTGTCTTTTTCTCTCTTGCCCGGGCTCGACTCGGCGGTTGCCGAGGCGACGGAGGCCGGCAGCGTCTGAGCGCGTGCGGCGGGCGCGGGGGTGCTGTGGCTGCTGGGCGTCACCTCCGGCTTTTCACCCGACACGGCGGCCGAGATGGTCGAGATCCACGCGTTCATCTCCTCCTGGTGGACAAAGAGGAGAAGACAAGACGGAGGGGGGCGGAGTCAGACGAAACTCATTCATTCATTCATTCATTCATTCATTTATGAGCAGCAAAGAAGATTTTTGCTCACATCATCTTTGGCTTGGAAGAGATACTCGTTCCCGTCAGTGATTCTGAGGAGTGAAGACACCATTGAAACACAGATCAAAGTTTCACAGTGTTGAAACAAAAGTGTGAGTTCGTCTTCAAACAACATTCACTGAGGTTTAAACTGTGACATTTTCATTTCTCAGCTGTTTCTGTTTAAAGTAACACAAGGTAGGAGGAGGTCAGAGGTCAAGCTCGGCCTCTTCATGAAGTGTCAACACCTGCATTTGAAGGTTGAAATCCTACAATGTGTTGATGTAAAGACGAGTCTCAGTGGATGAATCTGACAGTACAGTAAATACAAACGTTGAAGTTATTGCTCATTAGCAGTTTTTCCACAGATTGAAACGAGTGCAGCTTTAACAGCTGATGTTCGTCAGGAAACGTCTGCATTTAAAACAAGTGTCTTCATTTTCTGTGAACGTGTTAATGAGAAAATGTCACAGTGAACTTCCCTCATTTGTTGCTGCTTCACTGACTCTGGACAGTTTCACTTTTCTCACTTCAGCTTGAAGACGTGTTTCTTCTTCTTGTAGTCCAGCGCCACCTCACAGACGGCGTCCTTCAGGCTGACGGGAATCTCGCTGTGGTAGGGAATTCCCTGACTGGCGCTCTTCTGGTCCTTGTAGAATCCCATCTCCTGCTGGTTGATCACACAGTAGACATTGTGCCACGACCTGAAGAGAAACGACGTCACAACGTTCACTTTCAAATGAAGCACTAACTAAAGCTGCAGACTGTTGCAGCAGGATCATTAAATAGACCCGCCCACCTGTTTGATGCCTTCTTGTTAGGCCCCTCCCACTCATGCTTGCGGTGCAGGAAGCCCTCCAGCTGGGATGTAGGAGCGTCCTGCTGGCTTTTGGCCGGCAGTGTCGCGGCCTGACTGACCTTTGACTTACGAGTCGCCCCGGGCGATGCAGAGGGGCTGGGCTCCGACGTCCCGTTCACCACCTCACCTCCTTCCTCGTTGTCCTGGAGACAGAGGACAGAGTGAGTGGAGGGACATCGCTCCAGCAAAAGTAATCAATCAGTAATCATCTGCACAGAAGCTGTGGATCAGTTGTCAGAGCAGCAACATGCAGAGCGAAGCACGACCACACATTTCCCTAAAAATAAACATTACCATCCAAAAAAAGTCTCTTTTTCTTTTGACTAAAAGCTTTTAATTGTCTGCGTTTGCCTGATTTAAAACTCTTCAAAAAGAAAAACAAAACATCAGCAAATCAATTCTAACAGAGTGCTGATTAACTTTCATGTTTTGTAGCTGAAAATGTTTTTAATAACAAACTACATTAACATTAAATTAATCTAAAACTTTACTGCTTAAATTTTTTTGACCAAGTTACCAAGTTAGACTGTAGCCACTTTACAAAAACATACGACATCTTCAGAACATGTTCACGTCTTTATCTCACTGTCAAACAGACTTTTCCAACAGGAAAGTGAAGTTTGTAAACCACTCACTCTCCAACACCAAAGTCCATAGAGAAAATCAGTGATTTTAGCTCACAGGGACACAGGAGCTGCTGGTCTACTGCTGCCTCGTGTGGTCACTTTGTGTCACTGCTGGTCTACTGCTGCCTCGTGTGGTCACTTTGTGTCACTGCTGGTCTACTGCTGCCTCGTGTGGTCACTTTGTGTCACTGAGGTAAATCTGAACAAAGGATTTTAAAGGCTGAAGTGACAAAATAAAACATTTGAACTTAGTAATGGAGGCAGCAGTGGATCAACAACTCCTGTGTCCCTGCGATGTAAAATCACTGATTTTCTCTATGGACTTTGGTGTGGGAGAGTGATTCCTTGTGTCCTGCTGGCAGCCATGTTTTCACTGAGCTGTCTCTCTCTCTCACACACACACACACACACACACACACACACACACTGATCATGCATAGATTAGAGGACATGCATCCACCATCATGACATCACTCCATACACACAAGATGGTGGACAGTGTGAAGAAACAAGCTAGCAGAGGTCAGGAAAATAATCATCTCAAACAATCATCCATAGAATTGTTTGGAAATTGTTACTGGTCGTCATCATTGGTGAGAACAGAAGGCGATTGGCCAAGTATCAAAACTGAATTGTTCCACACCAATACCAATCCAAACCAATCCAATCCCAATCCACTCCAAACAGATGCTTATTACCCTCTTACTGAGATCTTCAAGGGCTGGACAAACGGAGGACCCTCAGTCAGAGAACAGTCCAGAGGCCAGATCCTGGGACTTTTTACTGAAGGACCGTGAGGACTTTCCACTGAAGGATCATAAGGACTTTTTACTGAAGGACTGTGAGGACTTTCCACTGAAGGATCATAAGGACTTTTTACTGAAGGACTGTGAGGACGACGACGACATTCATGGCATCACTGATGACATCACTGATAACGACATTCATGGCATCACTGACAACAAAAACTCTGATGACATCACTGATGACATCACTGATAACGACATTCATGGCATCACTGACGACAAAAACTCTGATGACATCACTGACAACAACAGCTCTGATGACATCACTGATGACGACATTCATGGCATCACTGATGACATCACTGACAACAACAACTCTGATGACATCACTGACGACGACATTCATGGCATCACTGATGACATCACTGATAACGACATTCATGGCATCACTGACGACAAAAACTCTGATGACATCACTGACAACTCTGATGACATCACTGACGACGACAACTCTGATGACATCACTGACGACGACAGCACTGATGACATCACTGACAACTACAACACTGATGACATCACTGACAACTACAACACTGATGACATCACTGACGACGACATTCATGGCATCACTGATGACATCACTGACGACGACATTCATGGCATCACTGATGACATCACTGACGACAACAACTCTGATGACATCACTGACAACAACAACTCTGATGACATCACTGACGACGACTGAAGTGTGTATGTGATGTCACCGTCATGATCATAATTGTTACCAAAAGGAACCAATGAGGTGGGACACAGAGGACAGAGTTGAGGGTCAGACTGATACCTGGGCGGAGTCAGAAGAACAGGAAGACTGGTCTGGAGCAGCCGGCGTCGCCTGAGCGATGGCGGCAATCATCTCAGCAGCAGAGATGGGTTTGACCGGTTCTTTGGTTGGTTCCAGCATTCCCTAAAAAAACCCACATCACATCATCAATAATCTCACTGCTAATCTGCAACATTTGCTGCATTAGAGCAAGATTTGTTCCTGTGATTTTTCAGCTTCTTAAAGTTCAAACTGACTCGTTCTGAAAAACATCATAATTTCACTTTCAAACAAATCCATCATTAATCCAGAAAATTATCCACAGATGAATCGATTATGAAAATAATCTCTCGTCACATCATTAGCTTCTCTCAGCTCCTTGGTTGTAACAGTAAGAATGAGGGGGCGGAGTCAGGCGACTCACCAGGCTGGCCGCATACATGGGCACGATGACCGGCTGCTTCTTCTGACCTGTGAACAGCTGACACACCGACACGTCCAAAGTTAACATACAGGGCAAAGAGGGCGGAGCTTCCTTCACCTTTGACCTTTGTTGATAAGCGGCATCACTTACGATGTTCCTGGTGTCGATGCCGAGGCAGCAGAGCAGAGCTTTGTTACAATAAGACCCGCCCCACTGATATCGCAGACCCAAAGCCTCATTCACATCCTGCAGCTGCGTCCACACGCTGGGAACACGCCTGTTACCACGGAAACTGTCACTCATCATCTGTCTACACACATTCAACGTCATGACACGTCACGATGACGTTACCGTTCACGTGATGACCTCGTCTCCTCCTCGTCTCCAGGTGGCACTGCGTCCTCTCGAGGTTCCAGCAGGTTCTTCAGAGACGCCACGTCGTCGTCCACTGAGACGGCGGCGTCCAGAGGGAAGCTGCTCTCAAACAGCTTCTGCAGGCGAATCAACAGCGACACCTGCTGACACAAGGTGAAAAAAACACCATGGTTGCTATGGTTACACCTTTCTGTTTTTGTCCACACTAGAACACAACTGTGTGGTTTTCAAAATAAAAGTCTGCCTCTGTTTGTCCACACTAGAACACAACCACACTGATTTCAAAATAAAAGTCTGTTTCTGTTCGTCCGCACTAGCTGAATGAGTGCAACACAGAATGTAGGAATTGACTTGTGTTTTCTGGCCTAAAATCTAAAAGAGATCTAAAAGTTTTTGATCATTAACTTGATTGAATGACATGGACACCAGTAGAAGAGTGGATGCAACGCTGTCAAATCATTTAATGAGTCTCCGGTTCCGAGCGTAGAAAAATAGTTCTAGGAGAGAGCCAGAGTCACAGAACTAACAAGTGCACTAGTAACAGGTCAGCTGGATCCTGGACCCAACGTTCAGCTGGACGGTCAGCTGGACCTGACGGTCAGCTGGACGGTCAGCTGGATCCTGGACCTGGCGGTCAGATGGACGGTCAGCTGGACGGTCAGCTGGATCCTGGACCTGACCCTCAGATGGACCTGACGGTCAGCTGGATCCTGGACCCAATGTTCAGCTGGACGGTCAGCTGGATCCTGGACCCAACGTTCAGCTGGACCTGGCGGTCAGCTGGACCTGATGGTTCAGCTGGACGGTCAGCTGGACCTGACGGTCAGCTGGATCCTGGACCTGACGGTCAGCTGGACCCTGGACCTGACAGTCAGCTGGACCTGACGGTCAGCTGGACCCTGGACCCAACGTTCAGCTGGACCTGACGGTCAGCTGGATCCTGGACCCAACGTTCAGCTGGACCTGACGGTCAGCTGGATCCTGGACCTGACAGTCAGCTGGACCTGACAGTCAGCTGGACGGTCAGCTGTCTTACTGTTATCAGTCTCTTATAATAGCCTATATGTTTGTACATTATAGTTTTACTTACTGTTCTGTCATACTACATTAATAAAATTCAACGTACTACAGTTATAATGCATCTATAATACTAAGTCATACAACATATTTACCACCAAAACCTATTTCCGCTACCACTTACCCACAGAGAAATGTGAATGATATTCTGACAGTGTGCACATCTTAAAAACATTTGTAGTTTCATATTTCAGTACAGGGTGCTTGGATACAGGATGATACAATATAGGCGACACAACTGTGTGATATTATAGATCAATATAAAATAAGTCGGTCAACACTCTCACTTATCCTCCACTGAGGGTCACTGGTGCCTAACTCCAGCTGACATAGGGTGAAAGGTGGGGTCACACCCTGGACAGGTCACCAGTCCATCACAGAGACACAAAGAGAAAAAAAAAAAACATTCACTCTCACATTCACACCTACAGGCTATTTAGAGTGTCCAATTGTCCTAATTCTAATCCTAATCCCCAAATCTGCATGTTTGTGCACTGTGGGAGGAAACTGGAGGACCTGAAGAAAACACACACACACACACAGGGAGAACATGTAAACTCCATGCAGAAGGGCCCTTGTTCCGCCCGGGTTGCAAACCCGAGGCCTCTTGCTGCAAACCAAGTGTGCTGTGTGGCCCGTCTAGTCAACAGTCACCAGTAATTAACTGAGCCTCCATGTAAATACTATTATGAATTAATTACATCATTTTATAAGAGATATAATCTTATAAATCTTTTGTAAAATTTCATGAGTGCAATAAACATTTCAGTTTGTGAAACAATTGTGCCACATAATCATGATCTCAGTTCTAAGCAAAAGCAATTCCATTCACCCACACTTGTTTTTGTTTGTTGGCTCTTACCATGTGCATATCTGTCCTGCTGGTTTCGTGGTTTCCTGACGGAGCTTCAGTCTCATGCCACTCCTCCTCTTGGTCTGGTCTCTCTGCAGGAGGGACAGCACTCTGGTCTGTGCTGAACTCTGCCCAAGACTCAGCCTGCACCTGATGCTGCTCCTCGAAGGCACTCCACCCTGTGTTGTCGTCTTCTCCTTCAGTACCTTCAACAGCTGAGTTGAAGTTCCCAAAACTGTCACTGATGGGGAATTCTGCAAACTTTCCTCCATCCTGCCCCTCACCTCCCCTGCTCAGAAATTTGGGGGAGTTGAAGTCACCAAATTCGCCGTCATCCTCTATGTTTGTAACTTCTTGTGCAAAAGAAGAGCTGTGCCGCCTGTACTGCATCTGCTCCACCTCCAGGCTGTCAAAGTCTGCAAAGCCCTGACCGCCAAAAGAGCCAGCATCTCCAAAGTCGCCAAAGTCGCCAAAGTCCTCCTCGTCATCCTCTGCTAGCTGACTGTGGTCGGCAGGCGTGGAGGGTTCACCCTGAAGCGGTGGGGAAGGTGCCGAGCCCGTGGTGCTGATGTCAACATACTCCTCCAGGGCATCTGTCGATAGCGGACGCCCGAAGGAAGTCTCCGTTTCTGTCTCCGTCTCGTTCCCAGAGCCCTTCTCGTCCGACTGCCCCGCTTCACTGTCTGCGGTTGCTTCAGGTGACAGCTCATCCCAGTGAGGTGTGTCCGCCCCGTTGAGTGTGACAGTGTCATTAGTGCAAAGTGTCTCTGAGGCGGCATGTGCCTGTGCAACTGCTACATCCCTTCGAGAGTCAGCATCTGTGCTCCACGAACCAGGTCCGGTGCTGTTTGTGTCCCTGACAGCGTCCTCTAAGGACAGTGCCTGCTCTGCAGTCCACTCACCCCCTGGGGAAGTGTCCCTGTCCTTGCTCAAGGTCTGGCTGCAACATCCTTCAGTGCCCGATAAAGAAGCAAAATCTGCAAAATCATCCACTTGGGAGGAGACAGGGACCGCAGACGCGTCCTCAGCATTGTAGTGGACACAATTCTGTGAAGAAGGACTTCCCTGAACATCAAACCCATTTGTTAGCACTTCTGCACTTTCGCCATTACAGTCAGTGAGCTCGTCAACAGTCACGTCATTCACTGAAAAGTCAGACGGGCTGGCCTTTTTCATTTCAGTTCTTTCTAATGGACTGCCACCCTGATGGTTTACTGGAATGATGCCATTGGCCCTGGAGTGTTCGTTATGGCGACTGTGGGCACCATTTACCGCCATCAGCCCTCTGCTGGTGAGGAGCTCGGGAGGGGAGGTGGCGTTCAAAGCTTGTGTCTGGTTGTAAGTGGTAGGTGTGTCAAACTCCGTGAAGCTGATGCTGCCAGTGATTCCAGGGTAGGTGCCGAAGTCTCCAAACATTTCTTCCTCCTCCTCACCGCCGTCCTCCAATGGTGGCGGTGAAGACGAGTACATGCGGATCACGTCTGGCTCCATGACTGAGGAAGTCAACAAATCCTCTTGGCTACACCTGAAACATGGAGAGAAGACATGGTCACAAACACATTGTGAGTCTGACATGTTTAGAAAAACGTGTCATAAAGCCTCGCCGTGAAAGCCCCTCCCTGCCACCATAAGCACATAATGGAGAACAAATGAGGTGCCAGCGACACTGACGCTGCAGATGTGGTTAGTTTGAGCTGGTGCAGACCAGGATCGACGCGGTGACAGATTTTCAGGTCATGGGACAATAAGTAATCAAACCAGCCAGTTCACTAAAGTTCACCTTCGTGCAGTTTATCACCATTATCCTGAGCAATTATTACAGTAAGTGTACTGATATATTGTGAACATCTTTAAAGAAGCTACAGCAGGTGAACTTCCGTTACTAATGTTTAATTACTAATGTTTCCTATTTCCCAATGCTACAAATGCAATGTAATAAAGTTTGGATCACTGACGATGATACCACCATGACCAGATTCATGATTCATCTGAGAGAGGCTCCTGTTTCCCGCCCTTTATTCAAATACTCACGGACGTCATGACCAGAACAAAATAGTGTTTTTATTGTGTGATTAACAGAACGAGAGAGAGAGAAGATAGAAAAGAGGAGCTGAATGAATCAAAGCTCTGCTCACACTGAGAAAAACTTTACGACATTAGAAAAGAGTTAACATTATGGCAACAAATTATTGAAATTAGTATAAAAAACGTAGGAGGAAAAAACAGTTTAACAATCACGACAGTATAATGATTCTCATTCATGACAGTGTAACGATTCTCTAACATTCAGGACAGTGTAACGATTCAGGACAGTGTAACGATTCTCCAACATTCAGGACAGTGTAACGATTCTCTAACATTCATGACAGTGTAACAATTCTCCAACATTCAGGACAGTGTAACGATTCTCTAACATTCAGGACAGTGTAACGATTCTCCAACATTCAGGACAGTGTAACGATTCAGGACAGTGTAAGACAGTGTAACGATTCTCTAACATTCAGGACAGTGTAACGATTCTCTAACATTCAGGACAGTGTAACGATTCTCTAACATTCAGGACAGTGTAACGATTCTCTAACATTCAGGACAGTGTAACGATTCTCTAACATTCAGGACAGTGTAACGATTCTCTAACATTCAGGACAGTGTAACGATTCTCTAACATTCAGGACAGTGTAACGATTCTCTAACATTCAGGACAGTGTAACGATTCTCTAACATTCAGGACAGTGTAACGATTCTCTAACATTCAGGACAGTGTAACGATTCTCTAACATTCAGGACAGTGTAACGATTCTCTAACATTCAGGACAGTGTAACGATTCTCTAACATTCAGGACAGTGTAACGATTCTCTAACATTCAGGACAGTGTAACGATTCTCTAACATTCAGGACAGTGTAACGATTCTCTAACATTCAGGACAGTGTAACGATTCTCTAACATTCAGGACAGTGTAACGATTCTCTAACATTCAGGACAGTGTAACGATTCTCTAACATTCAGGACAGTGTAACGATTCTCTAACATTCAGGACAGTGTAACGATTCTCTAACATTCAGGACAGTGTAACGATTCTCTAACATTCAGGACAGTGTAACGATTCTCTAACATTCAGGACAGTGTAACGATTCTCTAACATTCAGGACAGTGTAACGATTCTCTAACATTCAGGACAGTGTAACGATTCTCTAACATTCAGGACAGTGTAACGATTCTCTAACATTCAGGACAGTGTAACGATTCTCTAACATTCAGGACAGTGTAACGATTCTCTAACATTCAGGACAGTGTAACGATTCTCTAACATTCAGGACAGTGTAACGATTCTCTAACATTCAGGACAGTGTAACGATTCTCTAACATTCAGGACAGTGTAACGATTCTCTAACATTCAGGACAGTGTAACGATTCTCTAACATTCATGACAGTGTAACAATTCTCCAACATTCAGGACAGTGTAACGATTCTCTAACATTCAGGACAGTGTAACGATTCTCTAACATTCAGGACAGTGTAACGATTCTCTAACATTCAGGACAGTGTAACGATTCTCTAACATTCAGGACAGTGTAACGATTCTCTAACATTCAGGACAGTGTAACGATTCTCTAACATTCAGGACAGTGTAACGATTCTCTAACATTCAGGACAGTGTAACGATTCTCTAACATTCAGGACAGTGTAACGATTCTCTAACATTCAGGACAGTGTAACGATTCTCTAACATTCAGGACAGTGTAACGATTCTCTAACATTCAGGACAGTGTAACGATTCTCTAACATTCAGGACAGTGTAACGATTCTCTAACATTCAGGACAGTGTAACGATTCTCTAACATTCAGGACAGTGTAACGATTCTCTAACATTCAGGACAGTGTAACGATTCTCTAACATTCAGGACAGTGTAACGATTCTCTAACATTCAGGACAGTGTAACGATTCTCTAACATTCAGGACAGTGTAACGATTCTCTAACATTCAGGACAGTGTAACGATTCTCTAACATTCAGGACAGTGTAACGATTCTCCAACATTCAGGACAGTGTAACGATTCTCTAACATTCAGGACAGTGTAACGATTCTCCCACATTCATGACAGTGTAACGATTCTCCAACATTCATGACAGTGTAACGATTCTCCCACATTCATGACAGTGTAACGATTCTCTAACATTCATGACAGTGTAACGATTCTCCAACATTCAGGACAGTGTAACGATTCTCTAACATTCATGACAGTGTAACGATTCTCTAACATTCAGGACAGTGTAACGATTCTCCAACATTCATGACAGTGTAACGATTCTCTAACATTCACGACAGTGTAACAATTCTCTAACATTCAGGACAGTGTAACGATTCAGGACAGTGTAACGATTCAGGACAGTGTAACGATTCTCTAACAATTAGGACAGTGTAACGATTCTCTAACATTCAGGACAGTGTAACGATTCTCCAACATTCACGACAGTGTAACGATTCTCCCACATTCATGACAGTGTAACGATTCTCTAACATTCAGGACAGTGTAACGATTCAGGACAGTGTAACGATTCAGGACAGTGTAACGATTCTCCCACATTCATGACAGTGTAACGATTCTCCCACATTCATGACAGTGTAACAATTCTCTAACATTCAGGACAGTGTAACGATTCAGGACAGTGTAACGATTCAGGACAGTGTAACGATTCAGGACAGTGTAACGATTCTCTAACATTCATGACAGTGTAACAATTCTCTAACATTCACGACAATCACATTAATTTGAATTTTCAAACATATTAATTTGTATCATAATTTACTTTGATGTGATACAGTGACATCATCTGTTTCTACCTGTTCACTCACAGGTGTTCAACACAGCAGCGTCACTGACGTCACTGTTTGCTTTGGCCTTTGCTTTGAATGACACCGACGCTAACGTGCTAACGACGCCAACTGTGAAAGTATGTACCCCCCCATGTACTGGTAGTGAGACGTCACAGAGAAAAAATAAACTACGAGGCCGAGACACTTGTTTAACAGGAGCTACCTTAGCTTAGCCTGCTCAGTTTACAGAGTGTTAGCTGCTAACTTAGTTAGCTGCTAACGTGTCTTCAGCTGAAACACCGTCACTTCAGTGAAGGAGGGAGGAGTCAGCAGCTAACGGCTAACTGCGCAGCTAGCCTCCACTGACAGTCAGCTTTAGTGACAGCTGCTGCCTCCGTCATCGACACCAACAGCCGGACTCACCGTCAGAGCGGTTCCGCTCTGCTCCATGACCCGCAGAGACTCGCTGCTGTCCGCGGTCCTCAACTGGAGGAACGAGGAACTCAGTAACGGTTGGAGCTGAAGCCGCTGGAGAAGCTGAAGAAACTGAAGCTGCTGCTGCTTTTGCTCCGCCTCAGTCACCCAGCATGCACCACGGCAGGAAGAGGAAGAGGAATGGCTTTCATGTGGAGATGAAAAAAAAACAAACTTCTGAATAAATATTAGAAAATTGTTACATATACAATAATAAAAATCAGAAAACATCAGTAATGTACTGAAACAGATTAATGAAATGATCAGTAAAATAAACAAAGTGAATCACGGTGTTCTTCAGAGTTCAGTGCTGGGACCAACACTCTTCACCTTATCACAGAAATACTACATTTACTGACACACACACACACACACACCCACCCACCCACCCACAGCCACACACACACACACACACACACACACACACACACAGACACAGACACAGACACACACACACACAGACACAGACACAGACACACACACAGACACAGACACACACACACACACAGACACACAGCGCCATCTTGTGACTCAACACGACAGTACACTGGTACAGGGAGGCCACTATTCTCACATTATCAGACATGAAACTGAAAGTCTCCTGTAAATTCAGATTTTTGTCACACAAGGCTTATTTTCTATGGCCAGAAGGTGGCGTAATGACCGTGATTCAGGGTTGTTTATGGTTTAATTTGGCAGGCACCAAATCATACATATGAATTTAATTCAAAATACGACATGTGGAAATGGCCTTGAAAATGGACCAATGTCCAACTTCCTGTTGGGAATTTGTTGAGGCAAAAACAATAAGATATGATAAAGATTATCGGCAGGTGTCAGTCAAAGGTCACACTGTACAAATGTCATGTGAAGGGGGGGTTGGGGGTACTTGTCCCAACATTCCTTTCTGCTATTGTCCACCAGCATCTCCATTAGCTGTTAGCCGTTATCTCCCTCCACATGTCAGCGGGACAAGGAGCTGCTGGACAACGCCGGGCCCTCAGGTCCTTGTATGGCCATGAGAGAGAGAGGGACGCTATGCTGCTGCTGCCACCTTCAGAACAATGTGTGTTTCTGTTAAATTTAGAGCAGTTATCAGAGGCAGCCCTCCTCCTCCTCCTCCTGTGAGATGAACTGCAGCTCAGAGACGAGCTTCACTCTTCATTTAGATTCCAGCTGTGGAGCAGGTGAGACACGCTGCTGTGATGAAACCTGGACATCACTTACTCTTTCTAGTTTTCTTGTGAATAGAAGAAAAAACTTTGAGCTGAGATTCATCTCAGACACTGAGCCTTTATCTTCTGCTGCACAAAATCAAATCATGTTTATGTTAATATTCCAGCACAGGCGCTAACCAGTCAAATAATGTTTATGTGTTTAAGCTCAAACAGTTCACTGCCCAGACGCAGAGAAGGATCTGCTTTTTGTCTTCATCGTCTCACTGGAAGAGAAGTGGATGCGTCAAGGTTGAGGAAAACTTTTCAGTCCATCACTGAAACTGAGTCAGTGAAGGTGAGTTTGTGTGGTGATGATGATGAAGATTTTATTCAGCCAGTCACAGCTTTAAACTAACCTGTGACAGTGCAGACATGTCTTTGTTGTGTTTGATGTGTCTCTCCATTTCCTGCAGGTTTGAGTGAATACACCATGATTCAAGGCAGGACCTCGACCCGTCAGCTGCTTCTCTTTGTAACCATCATCTGGACAGAGATCCAGAATCCTGTGGCAGCAGGAGGTTCTGAGGTGACCTTGAGGTCCAACAGCACCTTCAACAATCACACAAAATGTGGCGGCAGCAACGACTGCAAAGAGGGTGTGATTCTACCAGTGTGGAAGCCGGACAACCCAGCATTCCCTGATCGTCTTGCCAGAGCCACTATTTACTTTGTTGGGTTGGTGTACATGTTCGTGGGTGTGTCCATCATTGCTGACCGCTTCATGGCATCCATTGAGGTCATCACCTCCCAAGAAAGGCAGATCACCATCAAGAAACCAAATGGCGAGAAGATCACCACAACGGTGCGAATCTGGAATGAGACTGTGTCCAACCTGACCCTAATGGCGCTGGGTTCTTCTGCCCCAGAAATCCTCCTATCAGTGGTGGAGGTCTGTGGTCACAACTTTGAGGCTGGTGAACTGGGCCCCAACACCATTGTAGGAAGTGCTGCTTTTAACATGTTTGTCATCATTGGTCTTTGCGTGTCCGTCATTCCTGAAGGAGAGACTAGAAAGGTGAAGCACCTGCGAGTGTTCTTCGTCACTGCTGCCTGGAGCATCTTTGCGTACACTTGGCTTTACATAATCCTTGCCGTCTCCTCTCCAGGTGTTGTTGAAATATGGGAGGGGCTTCTCACGCTCTCCTTCTTCCCCATCTGCGTTGTCTTCGCTTACGTGGCCGACCGCAGGCTTCTCTTTTACAAGTACATGTACAAACGTTATAGAGCAGGAAAACAGAAGGGAATGATCATTGAAACTGAGGGAGAAGCGGAGCTCCCCCCGAAGGTCAATTTAGAGATGGATAGTAAAATGCGCGGCTCCAGTGGAGACGCATTCATGGAAGAAGTAGTGGGATTTGATGTAAAGGATCTGAATGAGGAAGAGGCTCGCAGAGAGGTTTCCAGGATCCTGAAGGAGCTGAAGCTAAAACATCCAGATAAGGAGCTGGAGCAGCTGATGGAGCTCGCCAATTATCAGGTTTTATCCCAGCAACAGAAGAGTCGTGCATTCTACCGCTGCCAGGCAACCAGGATCATGACTGGAGCAGGCAGCATCCTGAAGAAGCACACCTCTGATCAGGTCAAGAAAGACGCTCAGCATGAATTCTCCTCTGAGGTTTCAGTAAACAACTTCTCTTCCAAGGTTTTCTTTGACCCAGGTACATACCAGTGTTTAGAGAACTGTGGCAGTGTGGCACTGAATGTGGTGCGTCGTGGTGGAGACCTAACAAGGACAGTCTTAGTGGACTACCGGACGGAGGACAGCACTGCCAACGCCGGCTCAGACTATCGGTTCACTGAAGGAACTGTTGTGTTCCAGCCAGGCGAGACTGAAAAAGAAATACGCATTGATATCATTGATGATGACATTTTTGAGGAAGACGAACATTTCCTGGTTCACCTCAGCAATGTGAGGGTCATATCAGAGAGTGCTGCCTCAGAAGTGCCTGAAGACAACCATGTTGACTCCCTTGCAGGGTTAGGTCTGCCATGCACAGCCACTGTCACCATCTACGATGACGACCATGCAGGAATCTTCACATTTGAGGAGCCGTTGGTGACTGTGAGTGAGAGTGTTGGAGTGATGGAGTTGAAGGTGGTGCGGGCCTCGGGAGCTCGGGGCGTGGTGGTGGTTCCATATAAAACCATAGAGGGGACGGCTAAAGGCGGCGGCGAGGACTTTGAAGACACACATGGAGTCCTAGAGTTTCAGAATGACGAGATCTTGTAAGTATAACTCTTCTTATGTTAAAAGTTTGATGTGATGTGACTAAATATGACAGTGAGCTGATGGTCATCCATTTCCTGGTCTGACTGCAAAGCATCATGATTAGCAGCGTCAGATTTTACAATTCATAAACGCATCCAGTGGCATCTGAGTCTGTGTGCCACACAGATTCCTTCTATGAACATGTCCCCTGATCACCTGCCCTGTCCCACTGAGAGGACAGCCCTTAAATATGTCCATCTTCTTCTCATTCATCAAACAATTGATTAAACAGCAGAAAATGATTAGCTCAAATTAGGTCCCTTTTTTAACTTTTGCTGAATTGTCAAGATGAAAGAATCAATGTAATGTAACTTTAACATGCATTATTTTCCCAGACAGTCGGAAAAGCTGAGTAACCTTCTCATGAAGTCCTGTTAGCAACATGTTAGCATCATTCAAAGTCATGTTGGCATCATGTAAACATATTAGCATAGTTTTAAAGTCATGTCAGCATGTTAACATGTTAGCATTGTTTTAAACTCTTGTCAGCATCATGTAAACATGTTAGCATCATTTAAAGTCATGTCAGCATGTTAACATGTTAGCATTGTTTTAAACTCTTGTCAGCATCATGTAAACATGTTAGCATCATTTTAAAGTCATGTCAGCATCGTTTTAAAGTCATTTCAGCATGTTAACATGTTAGCATTGTTTTAAAGTCATGTCACCATCATGTAAACATGTTAGCATCTTATTAAAGTCATGTTAGCATGTAAACATGCTAGAATAGTCTGACAGTGCTGTTAGCATTGCTGTTCTAACGCCTCTGATAACTGTTTCATCTGTGATGTATTTTTGATGTTTGTGTTCACACTCATTATGTCAGTATCACCTGACATCTGTGTATTGTTTCTGTTCACTTTGCAATGGTGAAACCATGTGTGGGCGTGGCCTGTAGTGACCGCCCCCTTCCGCTTTATAAGCTGATGCTGCGACAATTAACAGGATCCTGCTGCTCAAAGTTTACTGTCCTTATAAGGAAGAGCTGTGTGATGTTTATCTGCCCAACACTTAAGAACATGGACGCACACACCTGAACACACACACACACACACACACACACACACACACACACACACACATCTGACCATACACATCTGAACACACACACATATCTGACCACACACACACCTGAACACACACACACACACACATATCTGACCACACACACACCTGAACACACACACAC